>JARQOC010000004.1:266676983-266716040 GCA_033576535.1 Allobates femoralis | reverse complement strand
CAAGGAGTTTGCTTCAGCATTGGGGATCCACCATAACTGTGAGATCTCCAGATTAATTGCTCTGTAGTAATACTGTATGTTGGGGGCACCCATACCTCCCAAAGTAGTAGGCCGAGTTAACGTTGAGGAACCGACTCTATGAGGTTTGTTCATCCATATAAATTTGCCCAGAATAGATTGGAGAAGGTTAAGGGTTTTTCTGGGGAAGCGTATAGGGATGCAACGGAGAAAATATAATATTTTCGGAAATAGTAGCATTTTGGTAATTTGAATTCTGGCAATCCACGACAGCAGCGAAGGGGAGTAAGACTGTATCAGAGAACGTAATTCCTTAGTTAGATAATCAGAATTTATTTTAACTATAGATTTGGTGAGAGAGATTTGGATACCCAGATATGTGAAGGATCGGGAGATCCATATGAAAGGTAGCGTTCGACGTAATGTCAATTGTTCTTTAGCTGGGATATTTACTGGGAAAAAGGAGGATTTGGATAGATTGAGCTTGTAATATGATGCTGCTGCGAATTCTTCCAGGATAGACATTAAAGCCGGAAGTTTGTTTAAGATGAGTGCATGTGAATATCACATCATCTGCATATAGATTAATTTTGTGTTCCATTGGTCCACCCACACCCCCGAGACCTGCGCCGTGTTACGCACTATAGATGCCAAGGGTTCCATGACCAGGGCGAAGATCAGAGGAGAGAGGGGGCAGCCCTGTCGAGTACCATTTGTAATCTCAAATTTTTGAGATAAGAAGCCAGAGGCACGGACTAAAGCTGAGGGGGATGAATACAGGGACATTATAGAGTCCTTAAATCTTCCAATAATATGGAACCTATCTAGGACTTCACTGAGGAACCCCCAGTGCACCCTGTCAAACGCTTTCTCTGCGTCGAGTGAGAGTAGTGCACCGGGGGCACCCCCCCTCTCCATGATGTCCAGCAGGTTTATTAGCCTTCTTGTGGCATCTCTGGCCTGACGCCCCGGAATGAAACCCACTTGGTCCCTGCCCACGAGGTCCGGAAGTACTTCCATAAGACGACTGGCAAGGATCTTGGCATACAATTTAATATCACAATTTAACAGTGCTATCGGTCGGAAGTTACTCGGGGATGTGGGGGGTTTGCCTGGTTTGGGAAGGGTAGTGATCACAGCTTGTAAACCCTCCTCCTTGACCTTTCCCGTGGACTGCCAGAACCGAAACAGCTTAGTTAAGTATGGGGTCAATAATAAGGAAAAGGAAGTGTAATACTTATATGTATATCCATCCGGGCCTGGGGCAGAGTGTCGTTTGGAAGTTTGGATGGCCTTTTGTACTTCCATTTCAGTTATAGGGATATTTATTTGAGCAACCTGTTGGGGGTTCAGAGAAGGTAGGGTGGCCTTATCTAAAAAGTTTTTAATTATTGTTTTCATTGGTTGAGGGGTGCATGAGTCATTTTTTAAATTATATAAAGTTTCATAGTATGTTCTAAACTGATCTACAATTTTTATGGGGTGTCTTATTTTGGAACCATTTGAGTCCAACAAGTGAGAGATTTTGGTGGTGGCCATACGCTTGCGGACTCGTCTAGCCAGCAGCTTCCCTGCTCTATCTCCCATTGAGTAGAACCGGGCTTTAGTTCTGGTCATGTCTTTTTGTACTTTGATCAAAAGTGTAGTGCGGAGTTGTCTACGAGTTTCTAATAGCTCAGCCGTTAAAGTTGGGGAAGGATGGGATTTTTGTTTGTGTTCCAGGTTTTGGATTTGGGTCGTGAGGGTGGTAACCCTATTTACGTGTTGTTTTTTCGCCCATGCTGACATCTTGATAAGTTTACCTCTGAGGACAGCTTTGTGCGCTAGCCAAAGTGTCTCTGGGGAAACGTCTCCTGTGTCATTTAAGGAGAAGTAATCTGTAATATATCCTGATATCTCTTCTAGGTGTACAGGTGAGGAGAGAATATATTCATTAATTTTCCATAGTGTAGTGGGAGATAAAGCCAGTGCATCCTCAAATTTAATGGCAACAGGGGCGTGGTCTGTCCACGAAATGGAACCCACTTCAGCTGAGAGGCAGAGCGGGAGCAAGGTGTCATCAATTAGAATGTAGTCAATTCTTGACCAAGAGCCAAATCTGGGTGACATATAAGAATAATCTCTCTGCTCTGGATGAAAACATCTCCAAACATCGTGAAGCCCAAATTGCGTAAAAGTCGGTCCCAACTCTGCCCTATACGCTCCGATTCCAGAGCAGTCCATTTTTTTGTCCGCTGGAGCATTTAAATCTCCGGCTATAATTTTCCTTCCCAATGATAGGGGGAATAGGGTTTCCAGAGTTTGAGACAGAAATTTAACCTGACCTGTATTAGGGAGTACATGGACATAAGTGAGTAGGTGGCATTATTTAATTTGCAGTTAATGAGGATATAGCGTCCCGCTGGGTCTAGTGTAGAGGATATGTGTTCAAACGTTAATCTCTTATGAATTAGTATAGCCACCCCCGCTTTTTTGGTGTCTGCTGTCGCAAAGAAACTATGAGGGTAAAGATGCGACTGCATTCTGTGTGTATCTGCTGCCAACAGGTGCGTCTCCTGTAGAAACAAAACATCATACCTGAGCTTTACGATCTGTCTCCATGTCAAAGAACGTTTCTCAGGACTGTTAAGTCCATTTACATTTACTGAACCGCATGTTATACTCATGGTGGATCAAACACATTCAATTGTAGAATACAATCATTACTGTTGGGAGACCAGCCGACCTGTAGGGGGAGGGAGGGGTGGGAGAGGAGGGAGGGAAACACATGAGGATTAAAGGAACAAATTCCATTAACTGGAGCAACAATAGGCATAATGAGCACTATATACAGACAAGTAAATCTTGCGTACATCTTGTCCAAAAACCTGTGGGTAAAACCACAGAAAAATAAAAACAAAGAGTGCCAACTGAAACGCACTCAAGGGGCAATATTATCCCAGTATTTACTGGGATAAAGAAATAAGCAAATCAGTACAGTAGAGGTTTAGATTGTAGAAGAAGTGAGAGAGAGAGGGGAAGGTCGTAGAGTGTGGTTGTGCAGAGAGAAAAGAAAAAAGCAATATAGGAGGGGGAGTGAGAAGATGTGTATAGGGAGTAAGGATATGCCAGGGGAAGGCACGTGTAGTGGGGGAGGAGAGGGAGGGATGTGTGAAGATTTAGGTCGAGTGTGAGAAGAAGAAGGTAAGATCAAGAAGAAGAATTTAGAGATCTAAACAGAGTTGTTCAGAAAGAGAACACTAAAAGGTACAAAGATAGTTTCAGGAACATAAAAATACAAGAGTTCCTGATCTACTCCGGGCTATCAAGCTTTATGGACCTGCAGTGGTATCATACTGTGAACCATTCAGGATCAATTCTTGGTCTGTTTCCTCTTTTTTTCTTTCCATCCAAGCCAGTTTGTGAGCCAGGTTTATCCGAGCCCTCCACAGGGGGGGTTCATCAGTCCCCATTGTTTCAATAGTCTTTCTGCATGAACAGGCAGTAAGCAAACATAGGATTTGTCCTCTTTTTTGATGATAAGCTTTGTAGGGAATCCCCATCTGTAAGGGATGTCATTATCCCTCAGGATTTTAGTGCAATGCTGAAATGCTTTGCGTTGAAGTAAGGTTCCAGGTGAAATGTCCTGATAAACTTCAATATGTGCATATTTATCTGGTAGTTCAGGACGAGACCTAAGAGACCTAAGAAAGTCTTCTTTCACTTCAAAATAGTGCACTCTTGCAAGAATGTCTCTGGGCAGGGAGGGATCCAGATTTGATGGCTTTGGTATCCTATGTATTCTATCAATTTTGAAATCCATGGGGTCTGTGTCTGGCAGAGCTGCAGTTAGGAACCCCTGCAGAAAGCCCCTTAGCTCTCTATTTTGCACATTTTCATCCACCCCTCTCAGCCTGACATTGTTGCGGCGTGATCTGTCCTCAAGGTCCAGATTTTTGCTTTGGACCCTTGCAATCTGCTCTTCTAGTTGTTCGTTTGTGTCCAGCAGGGCATTATGAGAGGAAATGATCTCTGCTAGCTTTCTTTCTAATGAATCTGTGCGTGAGCTCAGCTCTGCTATTTCACCCCTCACCTCCGCCACCATTTTCATCATGTCGGCGTGGAGAGAAGCCCGGAACTCCTCCAGCAGCTCCCTCATGCTGGCATGTGTTAGGGGAATCTCGGGTGCCTGACTCCCGCCAGCCACCTCCTGAGAGTGTGGACCGCGTTTGGCCGCACGTGCTGCTCTGGGTGAGGGAGGCGCCATGTTGGGCTCCTGGAGCGCGAAGGGCTTGGGGGCTGTGAAAAAGTCGGATACCCGCCTTGGTGCTAGTCCTGTCACTGGTCTGGTCTTACCCATCGGTGCAGTGAGGGATCCGGTCTTTTGTGGTGCAGAGGAGATCGCTGTTGCAGGCTCTGGAAGCTGGTAATGGCTGTTTCTGTGCCCGGGAGATCAGGAGCTCAAAGTTATGCAGCCTCTGCCATTGCCAGTCAGGCCACGCCCCCTTTAAAGTGCTTTTTTATGATAACATAATATATGTTCTGCAATCCAGCATTGAGGTCACCTGAGTTCACTGACAGCAGTGGGGAAGCCCTCAGTGACTCTGTGACGTCACTGCCCCACAGCAGTCAGTGAACTCAGGTGACCTTGCTGTTGGATTGAGGGATATGGCACTCAGTTGCAGGGAAGCCTTCAGTGATGTCACTGTCAGTGTGATCTCAGAGGCTACATCGAGAGGATGGTTTTACATTACTGCAGCCTCTGGATGTAGCAGAGCCAGGATTGTCATCATATTTTTTGGGGGTTAATAAAGTGATGAAATAGGGTTTGTGTGTTTTTTTTATTTTAAATACACCCCCTCCTAGTGTATCCTCACCCATCCCTTGTAGACTGTGAGCCCTTGTGGGCAGGGTCCTCTCTCCTCCTTTACCCGTCTGTGCTTTGTATTGTTCATGTATATTGTGCTTGTCTATGTATTCCCTTTTCACATGTAAAGCACCGTGGAATAAATGTTGCTATAAATATAAATAAAGGATTTTTCTACGTGTGTTTTTTACCTATTTATATGATTGTCAATATGCAGGTCTCATAGAGATTTGAACATTACCTATCTAGTTCCAGATGACAGCTGTCAATACTTAGTTGTCATTAACCCCCTATATTCCTCTGATTGCTACTGCACAAAGGCATTGGGAAGAGCTGGGTAAAGCAGCAGGACTTAGCACTTCTATTGAAAGTGCCATTCTCTGAAGTGGCTAACTGCTGCTATTCTGTACCCTGGGGGTCCAAAAATAAAAAAGCCCCAAGCTGCTTGGTTTTACCTTGGCTGGCAATCAAAAATAAGGCATAGCCCACACATTTTTAAAATTATTTATTTAAATAGTTAGAAAAAAACGACAGGCTCCACTGCATTTTTGATTGCCAGCCAAGGTAAAACCAGGCAGTTGGGGTAGTCCGGTGCTAATTGTTTTATCTGTGTTGAAAATCAAAAATACGGAGGGCCCCTATGCAATTTTTTTAAAATAGTTTATTTTTACACAGCTATGACGGCAGGTTCATTTCGAATACCCTAATGTATATGGCAACCAACCAAAGACACTGGCACAATGGGTCGGGGCGCAACAGGCAATGATAGATGCTGTCACCGAATGTGAGAGTTAGTGATTTGCTGTTGGAGTCAAAGTGCAGTGAATAAACATGAGGTAATGAGTGGACCCGGAAATAGTGTCGCCGCAGTGCCGAGACTGTTAAGTATAACATGCTCCTGTTTTAATCATCCTTTTGATTATTTTTACAGCCCCCCTAGCTGAACCAGAACCTGAGCGTCTCAGGGAAGTCCGTGCTCAGGGTCCATGCCTGAACACCATGTGTTCACCCATCATTACTAACAACCCTACCTTCATATACTTTTTGAGCAGTAATTATGTACTAAATCTGTGTATAGATAGGCATTTGTGGCATTTAAAAGGAAGAATGGCAAGGTGCTAAATAAAAAAAAAAATACAGTACAACTTATTAGCCCTCAGGACCAATAACTATGTAATAAAATTTTCAACTCCACATGATAATCATATATTTTTCAAGAATCCACATCAACATTTGTATAAAATGCACTCATCTTCAGAGAGTGGTAGCAAAGGAAATCTGCTAGCCTTGATTCACAGTAAAAATCAGGAAAAATGTTGCCAAATTTTTAAGATGATAAATTTGTCAACAAGTGACAAAGATCTTTTAGATATCTAGTTTGACCTTAAAAATGCAAAATGACTTCACTCAGGGCAATTTTCATTTTATAAAGCAATCATGAGAACTTGATGTGTTAAATGTCACTTGTACTTTGTGTAGTTCCAAAAATGAAGGCCAAGGGAAGTGAATGGCGCTGCACGGCTCTGAGCCTGGCAAGCTCTCTGTCAGGAAGAAGCCTTTCAAATTCTAGAGGTCTGTTATCTCTGGGAACAAATTGGCATGAGTCACTTGAATTGAGACTTTAATGAAAGCTATTTTTCTGTGATGTTTGCTAAATTTGAAAACCCAAGATCTGGAATAGAATTTAAATTGGTTTCTAATCTTATCTCTAAACCCTAAAGGGATGTTCATAATTCATGCTTTCAGCAAAACTCGTGCTGCCTGCGGATATGTCTTATTTTGTTAAATTCCTAAAAAATAATTTATTCCCATATTTTACTTCTCAATGAAAACACAAAATTGCTGTTACATCACTGTGCCCAGCTGAAGCTCAAAATTATTTGTAAGAATATGTAAAATTTCTTAAGAGACAAAACACCAATTTCAAAATATATTAGAATAAAAACTTAATTTTTATTTTACAAAAAGTATAAAAGGTTAGAGGACCACCATGTAAGAAAAGAAACAACAGATTTGAAAAAACAAAGAGTACATAAAAGAAATATAGGGTTTTCACCTCACATAACTCATCCTCACAACTGGCCACTACCTAAGCAATGGAGGTGGTTACACCCTAGTATTTTGGTGCCCCCATTCCTCGACAGCTTTCCCTCAGTATGGCCCCAGTCCAAAGATAAATAATATCTTATACAGTTGTGGCCAAAAGTATTGACACCCCTGCAATTCTGTGAGATAATACTCAGTTTCTTCCTGAAAATGATTGCAATCACAAATTCTTTGGTAATATTATCTTCATTTAATTTGTCTTAAATGAAAAAACACAAAAGAGAATGAAGCAAAAAGCAAAACATTGATCATTTCACACACAACTCCAAAAATGGGCCAGACAAAAGTATTGGCACCCTCAGCCTAATACTTGGTTGCACAACCTTTAGACAAAATAACTGCGATCAACCGCTTCTGGTAACCATCAATGAGTTTCTTACAATGCTCTGCTGGAATTTTAGACCATTCATCTTTGGCCATCTGCTTCAGGTCCCTGATATTTGAAGGGTGCCTTCTCCAAACTGCCATTTTTAGATCTCTCCACAGGTGTTCTATGGGATTCAGGTCTGGACTCATTGCTGGCCACCTTAGAAGTCTCCAGTGCTTTCTCTCAAACCATTTTCTAGTGCTTTTTGAAGTGTGTTTTGGTTCATTGTCCTGCTGGAAGACCCATGACCTCTGAGGGAGACCCAGCTTTCTCACACTGGGCCCTACATTATGCTGCAAAATTTGCTGGTAGTCTTCAGACTTCATAATGCCATGCACACGGTCAAGCAGTCCAGTGTCAGAGGCAGCAAAGCAACCCCAAAACATCAGGGAACCTCCGCCATATTTGACTGTAGGGACAGTGTTCTTTTCTTTGAATGCCTCTTTTTTTCTCTTGTAAACTCTATGTTGATGCCTTTGCCCAAAAAGCTCTACTTTTGTCTCATCTGACCAGAGAACATTCTTCCAAAACGTTTTAGGCTTTCTCAGGTAAGTTTTGGCAAACTCCAGCCTGGCTTTTTTATGTCTCGGGGTAAGAAGTGGGGTCTTCCTGGGTATCCTACCATACAGTCCCTTTTCATTCAGACACCGACAGATAGTACGGGTTGACACTGTTGTACCCTCGGACTGCAGGGCAGCTTGAACTTGTTTGGATGTTAGTCGAGGTTCTTTATCCACCATCCGCACATTCTTGCGTTGAAATCTCTCGTCAATTTTCCTTTTCCATCCACATCTAGGGAGGTTAGCCACAGTGCCATGGTGTCACATCGCCATTGGACTCGGTGGCTGGTGTTCCTGCCTCGGCCGCTGGGAGGAGCCGGATTCCTTCGGCTGGTGGCGCCGGTGATAGGAGGGCCTTGTCCTCATATGGAACTGCTCCCGCGACGTCTGCCTCTGTTGCTGAGCGCCGCTGTGTTTCCCTTCTGGGTGGTGTTGGTCGCAGAGGAGCGGGCCCTGCAGAGGTGTCCGTTAGGCGCAGCCTGCATTCTTCTGTCAGAGGTGGGGTGGGTGGAGCCAGTCGTGCATCTCCATCTGGCCTGGATCTAGGGGCGGTCCGGATGAGGTCATCAGGCTGTGAGCTCCAGCCTATGGGAGGTGATCGCTCCTTTCAAATACATTGGAGCCTGTCTTGCAGGCCGCCAGATATAGTTTTGGTTCCCCAGTGATAGTGTGTTTAGTTTCGTGTCTGACCTTGCCTGGATTTCTGACTCTGCCTCTGCCTATTGATTTTGTAACTCAGCTGCCCTCTTGGTTTTTGCCCTTGACCTTTGCCCGGATTTTTGACTCTGCTATTGCCTGACGATTTTGTACCTTCGCTGCCCTCTCGGTTTTGACTCGGACTTCTGACTTTGTTTTTCGGGTCTTGATTTTTTCCCCTGGCGACCTCCCTGGCTCTGTTGCTCATATAGGCAGCTACCCCCTGGGCTCCGCTGTAATTCCAGATCCCTGTATAGGGGTTAAGGGTCTCGGGGTTTCTCGGGGTGCTGCCTACCAGCAGCTCGGCCTCACAGCGGATGGTCGTCACACATGGGCTTTAAACTTCTTGATTACACTGCGCACGGTAGACAAAGGAACATTCAGGTCTTTGGAGATGGACTTATAGCCTTGAGATTGCTCATGCTTCCTCACAATTTTGTTTCTCAAGTTCTCAGACAGTACTTTGGTCTTCTTTCTTTTCTCCATGCTCAATGTGGTACACACAAGGACACAGGACAGAAGTTGAGTCAACTTTAATCCATGTCAACTGGCTGCAAGTGTGATTTATTGCCAACACCTGTTAGGTGCCACAGGTAAGTTCCAGGTGCTGTTAATTACACAAATTAGAGAAGCATCACATGATTTTTCTAACAGTGCCAATACATTTGTCCACCCCCTTTTTTATCTTTGGTGTGGAATTATATCCAATTTGGCTTTAGGACAATTCTTTTTGTGTTTTTATTATCTGACAGAATTGCAGGGGTGTCAATACTTTTGGCCACAATTGTATGTTTATTGAACTATAGTCTTTAAGATGACTTATCCCATAAATCAGTCAAAGGACTGTGTTGTGTTGAGAGGTGTCTCAAATGACTCCTTGAGTTCATTGGAAGAGATTAAAATTTCTCCAAGATTTGACATGTTTCTCCTCACCAGTCTATTGGGGTTCATCAGAAGAAGGAGAAGAAGAAAGTTTGCCTTCGTGTATCACTAAGTTCACAGCAGGGTTCTGTGGTGCCCCTGAGGATCCAATAAATACACTACCCGGTACCCACTGACACCGCATGCACCTCTACTCACTCCAGACCAGAAATGTGGGGGAGCTGATCAAACCCCCATCCCTGGCTGGAGATGGGGCTAAGATAGGGTGGTGGGTGGAACTGTGGGAAGGGGAGCCACTTAGAGGAAGTGACAGGAAGAGAAGGACAGTTTAGAGGGAAACACCAGGAAGTGGGAGTTGAGTTCTGTGAGAGAAAGAAGTAGAGTGGAGGTGAAGGAAGAAGGAGCAGGAGAGCTGAGCTACAGTGAGGGAGCGGAGAGAACTGAGACCAGGAGAATGGAGCTTTAGGAACTTGTCCTGGAGAGGGAGTCAGGCAGGAGCTCCAGAGTGGGAAGGGATCCCAGAGGCATGGAAAGTGAGCAATCCACCTGTGGGGCTCGCATCCATTGCCGGTCGCAGGCAGTGGAGGGACCAGAGCCGCAGAGGGTCACCGGGCCCAGACTAGTGGAGGAGACTCGAGGCCTCAGCTAGCCCACCGGAGGCTGCTACATCTCCAGGAGCAGCAGCCAAATCCATGTCAGTAACTGCAGAGGTGGTCGTATAGGGCCAAAAGGGACAGAGAGAACGTCGCCTGGTAGGGTCCATGGCCACTGACGCAGGGAACTGAGCATTAGGTGCAGGGCGGGAGGGAGAGAGCCCACACAAGTGAGATGACCCAAAAAACCTTCACAGAACGGGGTGCCAGATGAGTGTTTTTCCAATCTACCTGGTATTGACTGGGCCCCTTGTTTGTAGGAAACAGCACCCGACTGGATGTGGCTGCTAAAGAACTGTGAGTGAACAAGTGAAACTGCATCAGTTGTGCCCTCGAATCATTCCGTCGTCCCTTGCCCTGCACTGCAACCTACTACCATCTACACATTGTTTTTCACACCTGCCTCAGGGTACTGCTCCACCTATGGGAAGCAACAACATCTGGCTGCACCGTCATGTGCCCCGGAGGTTTGAAGTGCAGCGTCAGCCATCCCTTGATGTGCACCGCAGGTGGTGTCACGACAACCATCCCTAATCTTTATTCCCCGAACTTTTAAGTTGATGCCCAGGGTCACGGAGCTGGGTCTCGACCTCTGTGACTCCCCATAAGTATCTAAGCCCAGTTCCAAGTACCCCACAACCCTGGGGGTGCATCAAATTCTCTGGTGCAACAAACAGGATCTACGGACCCAGTGTCACCAGGTCCTGTGCGCCTGCAGAACTGTATTGAAAGATTGTGAAACTGGAGTAATGGTGGCCGCAATAGACTAAGACCATGTGCTGGCTGGGGGGCGTGCCGCAGTCCCCTATCATGGGCCGGGCCAGCACAGAGCAGGAAAAATGGCCTACACCCCCCTTGTCCTCCGAAAGCTGGGAGGGCTGCCCAAAAGACTGGATTGCTCCACCCTGAGGTGTAGCTGACAGCGAAAGAGAAAGGATCCGCCCATGAAAGGGAGAGGGAGAAGAAGAGAGTTCTGGTGGTGGCGATGCAGCATGGTGTGGCGCTGGAAACATGGTGAGGAACACGGTTGGTGCCATGGCAGGCTGAGGTCAGCAGAACCCGGATCGTAGGGTGGAGATAGAAAACACCCCCAGCCAACCGGATGACGACCTGAGACAGTTGCCCGTGATGAACTGAAACTTTCTGAAGGATTAGGTGCGAGAGTTGGGCCGCAAGCTCATGCGGACGCAGATCGCAATGGTGGTTAGATGGAAGCAGGACCTACTGCAAAGGGCGACTCAACAGTGGACCGCTTCGCACCCAGTTTCCCCGAAATCCAAGGAAGACAGATGAGAGGAACTTGTCCAGTCTGCAGCTTTTGACACAGTTGACCACCATCTCCTTCTCTCTATGCAGCACTCCATCAGTATTAAGGACACTGAACTCTCCTGGTTCTTTTCCTATCTCTCTGATCACTCTTTCAGTGTATTGTTTGCTGGCTCCACTTCCTCTACTCTTCCTCTCACTATTGGGGTCCCTCAGGGTTCGGTCCTTGGCCCTCTTCTCTTTTCTCTCTACACTGCCCAATTGGACACACCATCAGTAGATTTGGTTTTCAGTACCATCTTTATGCTGATGATACAAAACGATATACTTCCTCCCCTGACCTTACCCCCGTTGTATTACAGAACACCAATGACTGTCTAACTGTAGTTTCCAATATCATGCTTGCTCTCTATCTAAAACTCAACCTTTCCAAAACTGAACTTCTTCTGATCCTGCCCTCTACTAACCTCCCTTAATCTGACAACTCCCTCTCAGTGTGCGTCACCACGATAACACCTAGGCAGCAGGCTCACTGTCTGGGTGTTATGCTGATCTCTCCTTCACCTCCTACATACAATCTCTCACCCGCTCATATCGCTTGCACCTGAAAAACATCTCCAGAATTCGCCTATTCCTCACCATGGAAACAACTAAAACCCTCACCGTGGCCATGATCCACTCCCACCTTGATTACTGTAATTCTTTATTAGTTGGCTTCCCCATCTGTAAGCTTTCCCCTCTCCAGTCTATCCTTAATGCAGCAGCCAGGGTCACCTATCTACGGTAGCTAAGTGTTACTCAGATGTTTCTGCTCTGTGCCAGTGATTTCACTAGCTGCCTATACACTATAAGATCCAATTCAAATTGCTTGTTCTCAACCACAAAGCTCTTCACAGTGCGGCACCTCCTTACCTCTCTACCCTCATCTCTGTCTATCACCTCACCCATCCCCTTTGCTCTGAAAGCGAATGTAGACTAACATCTGGATTAATCCGTACCTCCCATTCTCGACTCCAAGACTTCTCCCGAGCTACACCAATTCTCTGGAATGCTCTACCTCAAGAAATTAAGACCATCCACACAACTTACACATATTCAGGCTCTCCCTAAAAACACATCTTTTTAGGGCGGCCTATCACTCACCCTAATATTAGTCATTTAGACATAGGGTATTCACTATTGCTCTGAACATAATATCTCTGCCAAATTCCACCAGACCCAAAAGCTCTACACAGATTGGCTGGTGGCCACTCATGCAGCTTTTATCTTCTCCCCATCCCCTCACATTGGCTGGACCATCACTGTAAAGAAGCACCTGTACTTTGTCACCATGACCTCATTGTTAGATTGTAAGCTTTTACAAGCAGGGCCGTCATTATTTTTGCTTATTTATTGTACTTTTTATAATTTTTTCTCATAACTCTTTGTATACCAACCTGTGAACTGTAAAGCGCTATGGAACATGTTAGAGGTATATAAATAATGATTATTATTATATCTGTCCATTGCAAAAATAGAAAAAGTGGCACTCACCCTGTTCTTGCCTTAAAATAACTTTTTTATTGCATGTCCTTAAAAATGTGCAGGTACAGAAGGACATTTACAGCATTGTACAAGGTTTACAGCTGTTTCGTGCTAGTTTGGCAGTTGGGATAGATAGGATCGGTTGAAGTGCCAAACTAGCATGAAACAGCTGTAATCCTTGTACAATGCTGTGAAGGTCCTTCTGTACCTGCTCATTTTTAAAGACATGCAATAAAGAAGTTATTTTAAGGCAAGAACAGGGTGCGTGCTACTTTTTCTATTTTTGCAATGTGTTGAGAAGTCTAAACCCGAGTGTGCACCAGCTGTTTGCCATTTGCCACTCTCATAGCTATATTGTCTATAACTTTATGCCAAATATCCAAGCTGCCTTATGTCTGGGTAAGTGGTGCAGAACTATTTTCTTCTCTTTTTTGCTTTTAGTATATCTGTCCCCATCCTGGTATATGTGTCCCTATTCTGCTATGAAATGTACATACACTATGTAAAAAGACACATATGCATGTTTTTCCCACTATCTGACATGAAATCAGAATAAACCTTTCCTGTTTTAGGTCATTTAGGATTATCATAATTATTAATATTTGTCAAATGCCAGAATAATGAGAGAGAGAATGTTTTAAGGCATTTTTATTACTTTCTGCAAAGTCAAAAGTTTACATACACTAAGATTACAATGCCTTTAAACAATTTGGGAAAGCCCATATATGATGTCATGTGTTTGGAAGTTTCTGGTTTATTGGCAACATCTGAATTAATTAGGTACACACTTGTGTATGTATTTTAATGCACACCTGAAACACACTGCTTCTTTGTGTAGCATTATACGGAAGTCTAAAGAAACCAGCCAAGATATCAGGAAGAGAATTGTGGACTTGCACAAGTTTGGTTCATCCTTGGGTGTAATTTCCAGATACCTGAAGGTGCATTATGCATATGTACAAACAATTATATGCAAGTAAAAACTAGGTGGGAATGTCCAGCCATTATACCGCTCCAGAAGGAGACGGGTTCTGTGACCCGGAGATGAACGTGCTTTGGTCCAACAAGAAGAAAAGCAAAAGACTTCATGAAAATGTGGCGGAAGCTGGTAACATTGTGCTATTATCCACAGTGAAATGAATACTGTATCAACATGGGCTGAAAAGACACTCTGCCAGGAAGAAGCCATTACTCCAATAGAAACTAAAAAAGCCAGATTAATTGTTGCAAATACACAAAGGAACAAAGACCTACATTTTTGGAGACATGTTCTGTGGTCTGACGAAACTAAAATTGCATTGTTTGGCCATAATGACCATTGTTACATTTGGAGTAAAAAGAGAGAAACTTAGAAGCCTAAGGCTGCCTTCAGATTTGCAGATGCCTCCGCAGCGTTTTGCGGAGGCATCTGCAAGCATCTGCATGCAGACGGCAGCCCCTATGTTTATAATGGAGCGCACGGCGGTCTGCAGATGCTTGCAGACCGCCGTGCGCACCCATTCACTCCTATATGTGATCTGTGCGCAGGCGGACGCCTGCGTACAGATCACACACTCTCGTCCGCACCAGGGACGCGACATGTTTCGTCCCTGGTGCGGGCAAGAATGTGTGCTTTGTGCACAACGCTGCGGAGGCATCTGCAAATCTGAAGGCAGCCTAAGAACACCATCCCAACTGTGAAACACAGGGGTGGCAGCATCATGTTGTGGGGTTGTTTTGCTGCAGGTGAGACTAGTTCACTTCACAAAATAGATGGCATTATGAGAAAAGAAGATTATGTGTCAATACTGAAGCAACATTTCAAGACATCAGCCAGAAAGTTAAAGCTTGGCTGGAAATAGGTCTTCCAAATTGACAATCACGCAAAGCATACTGCCAAACTGGTTACAAAGTGGAGCTGGGCATTGCAGTTCTAGGTCTATGGATCGCTTATGAATCTATAAAATCATATCTGCTCCACAGCTCTCACCCCTCCCTTAGGGAACAGAGAAATTCAGTGTAGCTGCAGCAGAGAGCAGGAACTGTGTTGGGTGCGTGGACCCTGGGGGCTCCAGGATCATCTTACATTCCCACCCCCTCACACTTCTGTATGGGCCGCTGACCCCATGGTCACACTGCAATCCTGTCCCCTGAAACTTACTATGCATCGTCACTGTCTCCTCAGTCTCAGCAAAGCATCCAAACATCTCTGCAGCATCTGTTAGACATGGTATAAACGCCTTGGTTCTGTTGGCAGGGGCAGTATGTACTGTGACCATAGGGCTGGCAGACACGCCCCCTGCTTATACAGAAGTATGAAGGGGCAGGAATGTAGAATGATCTTGGAGCCCCCAGTGTCCACCCCTTTCCCGAACATACCTCCTGTTCTCTGCTACAGCATTAGGCTGAATTTCTCTGTCCCCTAAGGGAGGGGTGAGTGCAGAGGAACAGATATGATTTCATTAATTTATACGGGATCTATAGATCCTAGAACTGTAATACCCAGCTCTGCTTCATCATGTAGCAGGGCACGAACAGTACAACATTTTTTAATCTCCCCGGAGCTCCCCTTTAAACGTAAACTTATATTTCCCATAATAATTACAGCCCAAAATTCAAAGATAAGATGCTCCACAAGAATTCTTTTATGAAGAATACAAGTATTTACCAAACAGGCACTTCTGTCATCTTTCATATACACAACAATTACAATGTTTCTACCTCCCAATAGCAGACATAAATATGAAAGAAAGAGAAGCAGTTTGTTACGGTTGCAGTTCAAAGACTTTGCATTGTGCAGCTTTAGCTAAGCTCAGCTTTTCCATTATTTTACTTGTTGAAAACACATCATGTAGTCATTGGTGCTAAAACTAGGACAGCATCATGCTTCTTTTTGTCCAATTCTCAAATCTTGCATTAATGAAAGTGGAAACTAAGAATAGCCAAAAGAGAAGGATTTACAATTGAAAGGTCTGGCTGCTAACTTCAAAGCTATTTCACTGTGACTGGTTTTGTTTAGAATATTTTACAGATATGAAATACCAAAGCTTTATTCCATTTTATGCCTGGCAGCAATGAATGACCTTCAAATAAAATGTTATGGGAAGTTAAAACATTCAGGTTCAAAGCAGAGGATAATTCACTACTCTACCGGTCATTCAAACTCATGTTAAAGTATTGCTTCTGACTCTCCTGCTGCTCTAAACAGAGGATTGCCAATATTCCACCATGTGCAATGTGCGGCATTAAAATACGATGCAAGACATTAACTGCGCAAAACCTCTGCATCCATTTCTTCATGCAAAACCTATTTTTGTAGACTATTCAAATGAAAATATTAAAATACCTGAGGCCAAGCAGTGTTCTAACATTTGCTCAGATGAATGCAGTCTTTTTTCTGTCTTAAAATGAAATTAAACGGTTATCCTATTTATTGGAGAGGTAAATAGAAGACATTTAGTACTTGTCTTTAGGGAATTCCTGAAGCCATTACAGCTTCCAGCACTGTACAAATATTTGGATTATCAAGTGTAGGATGTGTTCAAGATTAATTGACTTTGGTGTTTATTTTTTATTTATTTAACCCCTTAGTGACGAAGCCAATTTCCACCTTAATGACCAGACTGTTTTTTGTAATTCTGACCAGTGTCCCTTTATGAGGTAATATCTCTGGAACGCTTCAACGGATCCTAGCGATTCTGAGATTGTTTTTTCGTGGCATATTGGGCTTCATGTTAGTGGTAAATTTAGGTCGATAATTTTTGTGTTTATTTGTGAAAATATAAAAAAATTGGCAAACATTTTGAAAATTTGACAATTTTCAAATTTGTCATTTTTATTCTGTTGAACCAGAGCGTTATGTGACACAAAATAGTTAATAAATAACATTTCCCACATGTCTACTTTACATCAGCACAATTTTGGAAAAAAAAATTTTTTTGGTTAGGACGTTATAAGGGGTCAAAGTTCATCAGCAATTTTTCATTTTTCCAGCAAAATTTACAAAACCATTTTTTTAGTGACCACATCATATTTGAAGTCCATTTGAGGGGTGTACATGACAGAAAACACCCAAAAGTGACACCATTCCGAAAACTGCACCCTTCAAGCTACTCAAAACTACATTCAAGAAAATGATTAATCCTTCAGGTGCTTCACAGCAACTAAAGCAAAGTGGAAACAAAAAATGGACATTTTAATTTGTCCAACAAAAATGTTCTTTTAGCCTCGATTTTTTCATTTTCACATGGGCATCAGGATAAAATGCATCCTAAAATTTGTTGGGCAATTTCTCCTGAGTACACCGATACCTCATATGTGGTCATAAACCACTGCTTGGGCGCATGGCAGGGCTCAGAAGGGAAGGAGCGCAATTTGACTTTTGGAGCTAATTTACCATTCAAAAAGTCAAATGGCGCTCCTTCTCTTTCGAGCCCTGCGGTGCGCCCAAACAGTGGTTTATGACTACATATGAGGTATCAGTGTACTCAGGAGAAATTGGCCAAAGAAATTTTAGGATGCGTTTTATCCTGTTGCCCATGTGAAAATGAAAAAAATAGAGGACAAAAGAAAATTTTTGTGAAAAAAAAGTACTTTTTCATTTTTACAGATCAATTTGTAAAGCACCTGAGGGTTCAAAGTGCCCTACTATGCATCTAGATAAGTTCCTTGGGGGGTCTAGTTTCCAAAATGGGGTCACTTGTGGGGGAGCTCCAATGTTTAGGCACACAGGGGCTCTCCGTATGCAACATGGTGTCCGCTAACAATTTGAATGGAAAATTAGCTCCAATTGCTAGCGGACACCATGTTGCGTATGGAGAGCCCCTGTGTGCCTAAACATTGAAGCTCCCCCACAAGTGACCCCATTTTGAAAACTAGACCCCCAAGGAACTTATCTAGATGGGTGGTGAGCACTTTGAACCCCCAGGTGCTTCACAAATGAATCCGTAAAAATGAAAAAAGAAAATTTTTGTGGAAAAGAAAGTACTTTTTCATTTTTATGGATCCATTTGTGAAGTACCTGAGGGTTCAAAGTGCTCACTATGCATCTATATAAATTCCTTTGGGTGTCTAGTTTCCAAAATGGGGTCACTTGTGGGGGAGCTCTAATGTTTAGGCACACAGGGGCTCGCCATACACGACATGGTATCCACTTACAATTCCAATTGCTAGTGGACACCATGTCACGTATGGAGAGCTCCTATGTGCCTAAATATTGGAGCTCCCCCACAAGTGACCTCATTTTGGAAACTAGACACCCCAAGGAACGTATTTAGATGCATAGTGAGCACTTTGAACACCCAGGTGCTTCACAAACTGATCCGTAAAAATGAAAAAGTACTTTTTTTCACAAAAATCTTCTTTTTTTCCTTTTTACAGACTAAATTGTGAAGCACTTGGGGGTTGAAAGTGCTCACTATGCATCTAGATTTTTTCCTTGGGGGGTCTAGTTTCCAAAATGGGGTCACTTGTTGGGGAGCTCCAATGTTTAGGCACACAGGGGCTCTCCATATGCGAAATGGTGTCCGCTAACAATTTGAATGGAAAATTAGCTCTAATAGTTAGCGGACACCATGTCGCATATGGGGAGCCCCTATGTGCCTAAACATTGGAGCTCCCGCACAAGTCACCCCATTTTGGAAACTAGACACCTCAAGGATTCTATCTAGGGGTATAGTGAGCATTTGGAATCTACAGCTACTTCACAGAATTTGATAATGTCATTATGAACATTTTCTTTTTTTCACACAATTTCTCACTTTTAGAGCATGTGCACAAGATACGGACACACCGTGTCCTGGTTGTCTCCTCCCCTGAATTTTTTTTTAGTATTTCTTTATTAAATTTTAAAAAAAAATGACGTAGAGCTTCGCCATATTTTTGGTCCAGCCAGGTACAGCAGGCAGCTTCGGGCTGCCACGAACCCCTTCTGCCTAGTTTTACCTGGCTGGAAACCAAAAATATAGGGAAGCTCCTTTTTTTTTTATATTTCATGAAATAATTTAAAAAAAAAATGGCGTGGGCTTCGCCATATTTTTGGGCCAGCCAGGTACAACTAGGCAGCTGGCGGCTGGAATCCTCAGCGTAGGGAGGCCCAAGCTTTCAGCCCGCAGCCGCCCCAGAAAATGGCGCATTCATAGAAGCGCCATTTTCTGGCGCTGTATCCAGATCTTCCAGCTGCCGTGTAGCGGTGGCAGACTTTGTAATAAGGGGTTAATGCCAGCTTTTTGGCAGCTGGCACTAAGCCCGAGATTCATAACGTCTGGCCAATATTAGACCGGACCATTAGGAATCTCTAATAGATTGTAAAGAAAACACAACACAGAGAAAAATATTTTTATTGGAAAAAAAACACAAACACATATTTAGACCCCATCTTTATTACAGTGAAGTCCGACGTAGTCCAGTGGGATGGTCCGACGTAGTCCATTGGGAAGGTCCGATGTAGTCCAGTGGGAGGTCCCGCGATGATTCTCATTCAGATGATGATCTGAAGTTAACCCCTTGTATGGTCACAAGGAGTTAACTGCAGGTCATCATCCCTGTGTGGTCACAAGGGGTTAACTGCAGATCCGGTAACCCCTTGTGACCACACAGGGATGATGACCTGCAGTTAACCCCTTGTGTGGTCACAAGGGGTTAACTGCAGATCCAGTAACCCCTTGTGACCACACAGGGATGATGACCTGCAGTTAACCCCTTGTGACCACACAAGGGGTTAACTGCAGGTCATCATCCCTGTGTGGTCACAAGGGGTTAACTGCAGATCCAGTAACCCGTTGTGACCACACAGGGAGGATGACCTGCAGTTAACCCGTTGTGACCACACAAGGGTTTAACTGCAGGTCATCATCCCTGTGTGGTAACAAGGGATTAACTGCAGATCCAGTAACCCCCTGTGATCACACAGGGATAATGATCTGCAGCTAACCCCTTGTGACCACACAGGGGGTTAACTGCAGAAGACCCCTGTGTGGTCGTTGAGGGGTTAACTCTGCCTCTGTTCCGGCCCACGCAGAGCAGCGGCGCCGGGACAGAGGCAGAGAGAAGACGGCCGGCGACGCTGCAGGACAGGTAAGTATGAGAGGAGCAGGGAAGGGGGCCTGGGGGGGAGCGGAGCGAACCGGGGGGGCTGCAGATCGGAGGGGGGAAGGCGGGGGGGTCGAGGGGTAGACCTGGGGAAGGGGGGGGGGGTTGAATACCGGAGAGGGAGCTGCGCAGGGAGGAGGGGGAGCTGGGGACTCAGTGGGGAGCCGCGCAGGGAAGAGGGGGAGCTGAGGAGCTGCGCAGGGAGGAGGGGGAGATCAGGGGTGAGACCAGGGGTGAGGGGGGACGACATTGGGGGGCCACTGAGGGGACCAGTGGCCACCCAGGAATGGCGGCATCTGTATGCGATCTGACAGATCGCATAGAGATGCAGCGGAGGCGGCGGGTTTGGCGCCGGCCGCCGCCATTTTTAGATAGTTAGGGGGTGGGGGGGGTGGGGATGATGATCCCCAGTACTGGGGGTCTTGGTGGGCTAGGGAGTTAATGCTTTCACTTTGTTCCGACATGTGTTTTCATGTCGGATCAAAGTGAAAGCATTTTTCCCGGCACTTACCGGTCATCACATTACAGGTGCCGGTAAAAAACTAGCTAATTACTAATCTCTAGGATCTCAGCTACAATCGGTATGCTGACACCCTAGAGATTTTTGCTACAGGGGCTGCGCTACAGGGCTTTTTCCTGCCTTACGTCTACAGACGTCGGCTAGGCTTTAGTACCCTTTTTTTCCGAAGTCTGTAGACGTTAGGCTCCCGTCTAGGGGTTAAAGAGGTGTTCCAAAATGAATATTTTTATAACATGACTATCTATTCATTGTAATAATCAAAACTACTTTCTAATACATTTCAATTAAAAATTTCCTATCGTTCCCTCACATTTCTAACTAACAACTCCCGCCCACTTCCTGTTTGATAACACATTGTTTTCATGCTTGAATCAAGATGTCATTAGGAGCCAGAGGCTGTGGTCACAGCAGCAGACCTTGTCCCAACCTTGAAAGAATTGTCATCGGTGACATCTGTTCACTATTTGATAGCAATTTCAATGCAAAGTGAGAGTGTACTCTGTCGCTGGCTCTAATGAGGAGTAATGAGTCAGCAAGAGAACACATTGTCAGTGCAGATTGTAAGGTGATAACACGGCAAACAAATACCAGTCCTGCCCAAGAAACAGAAATCCCTATCAGGGGCTGAAATGGTCTCTGCTCACTGCACTCCCTCTTTATAATGTGCACTGACAGTGCACTCACTTGCTGACTTGTTACTGCTCATCACAGATGGTGAGGGATGCACTGTCATTGTGCATTGATAATACTGTGGCAGTATGAGCGGGGAGTGCCTACTGAGCATACGCTGGAACTGACAACCAACACAAGATTAGTAGAGCAGGGACTAACCTATCGCCTGAGACGTCACTTTTCATTTCAGGGTGGAGACAGAGGCTGTGGCAGTGACTGCAGCCTCTGCCCCTTGATAAAATCTTGTATGAGTAATATAAAAGTATATTAGAAAAGAGATTAGATTATTACAATAAATAGAAATGCATTTAGGAATAAATTAATATTAGTTTAGACCAACCCTTTTGCTTGGTTATAAAATGCCTTAATTCCTTAGTGCTTTAAAGTCATCATCATTATGATCCCTAGTTTATGTTATAATTTTAATTCCCTTTAAGTATGGCTTTAGAGTGTGGGAGAAAAATGAAGTACCTGTTGAAAACCTATACACATGCTGCCCTTAATAAGATTTGCATTAAAGGGAACCTGTCAGGCTGTTTATCGTTTATGCCCCCACCCCCCCAGCTATCACTATCTGTACCTGTAGCTAATACCATGCTAATCATCCCTGTCTGAGCTCATAGTGCAATGATAAAGGTGAAAAAAAAGCATTTATGCACTTACATTTTTTATGTAAATGAGACAGTCAGTCTACACCTTGGAGGATGTAATCTTTCTTGCAGGATAATAGTTAAGTCAGTAATAACTTCTCTGTCCAAACTCTAAAGGAACTGTGTGATGTAACGTCATGTTATATGGCAGGCCCCTTACTCTGTATCATGTATGGTTTTAATTGGTTTTAATTGTCTGTCCGTATATGTGTAAATAAATAGATTTTTGTTATCTAAAGTCGTATTTCTTGGTGTGCTCCTTATACATGCCATGTCTTTTTCTGTCTTTCATGTTGTTACTTCATGGCATGGTGAGCACCCATATTATTATACATTTTGATGTGACCTTGTGGTGCTCCTCAACCCCTCCCATTGCTATGTAACGATCTTGTGACCACAGTGTGCGAAGCTAAGCAAACAAATTATTATGTACTATGAAGACTTTGCTCCTCCTATTGCAGTTAAATGATTGTGACATCACACAAGTCCCTCAACATGTTCTGACATTGACTGAAATGTTAACTATTAACCTGCCAGATAGACTACATCCTCCAAAGTGCCTACACAGTACCTCATTTACATAAGAAAATATAAGTGTATAAATGCTTTTTTTTCACCTTTAACATTACACTATGAGCTCAGACAGGGATGATTAGAATATTACTATGAAGCTGCAGGTACAGACAGTGATTGCTTTGGCATAAACGACCTGACAGGTTCCCTTTAATTAAAAAAAAGTAACATACTCACC
Organism: Allobates femoralis; assembly: GCA_033576535.1. Taxonomy (NCBI): domain Eukaryota; kingdom Metazoa; phylum Chordata; class Amphibia; order Anura; family Aromobatidae; genus Allobates; species Allobates femoralis. The sequence goes on along the minus strand of JARQOC010000004.1, from coordinate 266,693,461 downwards.
TCACTGCTGATCTTTCCAACTTCCATCCAGTCCTCTTCTTTCCATCATCTCATGCTTAGGTCTCTGGAGTCTTCACAATAGGCAAGGCCTTAGGCTGAAGGCACACTGATCCCTCCAAAACGGCGCGTTTTTGAAGCGCGATACTGATGCGAGTTTGATGCGTGTAGTAGTACTAGTGCGGTGCTAGTGCAGTGCTAGTGCGGTGCTAGTGGGGTGCTAGTGCGGTGCTAGTGGGGTGCTAGTGAGATTTTTTCATTCCTACTGCGATCCGACAGACTAGCACCTTCTCCTGGTGTCAAGACTGCACTGATTTGCTGCCACTTATTTGTCAATCAATGGGGTCACTTGTGGGGGAGCTCCAATGTTTAGGCACACAGGGGCTCACCAAACGCGACATTGTGTCAGCTAACAATTTGAGCTGATTTCCATTCAAATTGTTAGCGGACACCATGTCGCGTTTGGAGAACCCCTGTGTGCCTCAGCATTGGAGCTCCCCCACAAGTGACCCCATTTTGGAAACTAGACCCCCCAAGGAACAAATCTAGATGCATAATGAGCACTTTGAAGCCCCAGGTGCTTCACAAATTGATCCGTAAAAATGAAAAAAATATTTTTCTTCCACAAAAATCTTATTTTTTTATTTTTACGGATCAAATTGTGAAGCACCTGGGGCTTCAAAGTGCTCATTATGCATCTAGATTTGTTCCTTGGGGATCTAGTTTCCAAAATGGGGTCACTTGTGTGGGAGCTCCAGTGCTGAGGCACACAGGGGCACTCCATACGCGACATGGTGTCCGCTAACAATTGGAATTGTTAGCGGACACCATGTCGCGTATGGAGAGGCCCTGTGTGCCTCAACATTCGAGCTCCCCCACAAGTGACCTCATTTTGGAAACTAGACCACCAAGGAACAAATTCAGATGCATAATGGGGTCACTTGTGGGGGAGCTCCAATGTTTAGGCACACAGGGGCTCTCCATATGCAACATGGTGTCCGCTAACAATTGTTAACGGACACCATGTCACGCATGGAGAGCCCCTGTGTGCAACCAGCATTGCCACCAGCGCAAGGGCAACTGGAAGAGTTGGGGTACAGCACCAGAAAATGGCACCTCCAATGAATGCGCTATTTTCTGAGGTGGCTGTGGGTTGCAATTTGCAGCGTGAGGGGCCCACAACATTTGGATCTCTCCATGATGAGAATTGCAACCCCCCAACTGCCAAGTTGTACCTGGCTGGCAACCAAAAATATGGCAAAGCTCCATGTCATTTTATTGGTAGAAGTAATTAAAAAAAATGACGTGGGGCTTCGCCATATTTTTGGTCCAGCCAGGTACAACTTGGCAGCTACAGACTGCCACCAACCCCCAGCTGCCTTGTTGTACCTTGCTGGCAACCAAAAATACAGCGAAGCCCATTTTTTTATTTCTAGAACAAATTCTAGAAAAAAAAAATGACGTGGGGCTCCGCCATATTTTTGGTCCAGCCAGGTACAACTAGACAGCTGGGGACTGGAATCCGCAGCATGGAGAGGCCCAAGCGTTCTGGGCCCCCCATGCTGCAAATTGCAGCCCGCTGCCGCCCCAGAAAATGGCGCATTAATTGAAGCGCCATTTTCTGGCGCTGTACCCATGCTCTTCCAGTTGCCCTGGTGCCGGTGGCAAACTGGGTAATAAAGGGGTTAATGCCAGCTTTTTATTGGCAGCTGGCACTAAGCCCGAGATTCATAATATTGGGCCAATGTTAGACCCGCCATTAGGAATCTCTGGTAAGTAGTCAATAAATACACACAGAGTAAAATATTTTTATTTGGAAAAAAACACAAACAAAATTCAGACTCCATCTTTATTAGAAAGATCCGACGTAGTCCATAACGAAGGTCCCACGACGCTCGATCGCCTCCGACGTAGTCCACAACGAAGGTCCCACGATGCTCGATCGCCTCTGCTCCAGAGATTGCAGCAAGGGATCAAGTGTCCTCTTCCTACAGTCTCTGGGGTCAGAGTTATGGTGCACTGTATGGCAATGATCTGTCATACAGTGCACCATGACTATGATCCCTGAGACTAGAAGAGGACACTTGATACCTTGTTGCATCCATCCATCCATTATCCACGCATGTACACATCCATTCGTGCACACATCCACACATGCAGTCACACATATGCACACATCCATCCACGCACCCACGCATCCACGCATCCACGCACCCACTAACACACGCACCCACACATGCACGCACCCACACATCCACTAACCCACGCATCCACTAACCCACGAACCCACGCATCCACTAACCCACGAACCCACACATCCACTAATCCACGCACACACACATCCACGCATCCACACATCCACGCACCCATGCATCCACTAACCCACGCACCCACAAACCCACGCATCCACTAACCCACGCATCCACTAACCCACACACCCACACATCCACGTACCCACACACCCACTAACCCACGCATCCACTAACCCATGCACCCACACATCCACTAATCTACGCACCCACTAACCCACGCACCCACACATCCACGCACCCACACATTCACACATCCACGTACCCATACATCCACGTACCCACACATCCACGTACCCACACATCCACTAACCCACGCATCCACTAACCCACGAACCCACGCATCCACTAACCCACGAACCCACACATCCACTAATCCACGCACACACACATCCACGCATCCACACACCCACACACACCCATGCATCCACTAACCCACGCACCCACACATCCACTAATCAACGCATCCACTAACCCACGCACCCACACATCCACGCACCCACACATCCATGCACCCATGCATCCACTAACCCACGCATCCACTAACCCACGCACCCACACATCCACTAACCCACGCACCCACACATCCACGCACCCACACATCCACGCACCCACACATCCACTAACCCACGCACCCACACATCCACGCACCCACACATCCACTAACCCACGCATCCACTAACCCACGCACCCACACATCCATGTACCCACACATCCACGCATCCACGCACCCACACATCCACACATTCACGCATCCACGCACCCACGCACCCACACATCCACGCACCCACACACCCACCCACACATCCATCCATCCATCCATGAATCCATCCATCCATGAACCCACTCACTCAATCAATCAATCATTAATTCATTCATTCATTTAGTACTTACCTCTGGGCGGAGCAGCACTGGAGGAGGGGCGGGTGAAGCCGCAAACACACCCGGCAACGGGGGTGGGGGCAGTGACAGGTGGGGGCCGTTTGGAGAAAGGGGAGGTCTGAGGAGGGGGAGGGCATCCGCCCCCGCCACCAGCAGCGTGGCGGGTGAACAGACCCGGCATCGGGGGTGGGGGGCAGTGACAGGTGGGGGCCATCTAGAGAAGGGGGAGGCCTGAGGAGGGGGAGGGCATCCGCCCCCGCCGCCAGCAGCGCGGCGGGTGAACAGACCCAGCATCGGGGGTGGGGGGCAGTGACAGGTGGGGGCCATCTAGAGAAGGGGGAGGCCTGAGGAGGGGGAGGGCATCCGCCCCCAGCACCAGCAGCGCGGCGGGTGAAGCCGCACACAGGTCCCGGCTGTCGCAGAGATCACAGCCGGGATCACAGCCTCAGTACCGACGGGAGGCTCTGTGCAGCTTGCGGGCTTTGGCTCCCGGTGGTCTGCCGTGTGTGCCGGAAGTGTGGTTTTTCATGTGCGAGACTCGCACTATTCATTGCACGGTGCGTTTTTTTAACGCACCCATTGATTTCTATTGATGGCTCATGCGTACAACTCGCATGCAGTCGCAGCATGCCGCGACTGAAACTCGCTTTGCGAGTTCAGTGCTTAAAATGCGCACCATCCGACATGATCCCAGTGCCTCGCGCGAGTTCAATGCGAGATAAACTCGCATTGCACTAGGACAAGTTATGTTCTATAATGTCGGGCACACTGGTGCGCATTTTATGCATTGAACTCGCAAAGCGAGTTTCAGTCGTGGCATGCTGCGACTGCATGCGATTTGTAAGCATGAGCTATCAATAGAAATCAATGGGGAGCCAGAGCCCGCAAGCTGCGCAGAGCCTTCCGTCGGACCGGACCCGCCAGGTACTGAGGCTGTGATCCCGGCTGCGATCTCTGACAGCCGGGACCTGTGTGCGGCTTCACACGCCGCGCTGCTGGCGTTGGGGGCGGATGCCCTCCCCCTCCTTCAGGCCTCCCCTTCTCCAGATGGCCCCCACCTGTCACTGCCCCCCACCCCCGATGCCAGGACCTGATTGCGGCTTCACCCGCCACGATGCCCTACCCCTCCTCAGTCCTCCCCCTCCGATGTCGGGTCTGTATGAGGCTTGACCCGCCGCGCTGCTGGCGGCGGGGGCGGATGCCCCCCCCATGTTCAGGCCTCCTCATTCCCTGGATGGCCCCCACCTGTCTCTGCCATTCACCCCCCCCCCCCCCGATCCCCGTGTCTCACCGCTCCTCGATCCCGCCGGTGCAGCAGCCGCTCTGCCTCCTCTCCTCGCTGGAACGCCTCTCCTCCAGTGCTGCTCCGTCCTGAGGTAAGTACCATATGACTGAATGAAACAATGAATCAATGATTGAATGAGTGAGTGGGTTCATAGATATGTGGGTGCGTGGGTTAGAGGATGCGTGGGTTCATGGATGTGTGGGTGCATGGGTTAGTGGATGGTGGGTGCATGGGTTAGTGGATGTGTGGGTGCATGGGTTAGTGGATGTGTGGGTGCATGGATGCGTGGGTGCATGGATGCGTGGATGTGTGGGTACATGGGTTAGTGGGTGTGTGGGTGCGTGGATGTGTGGGTGCATGGGTTAGTGGATGTGTGGGTGTGTGGATGCGTGGGTGCATGGATGCGTGGATGTGTGGGTACATGGGTTAGTGGGTGCATGGATGCGTGGGTGTGTGGGTGCGTGGATGTGTGGGTACGTGGATGTGTGGGTTAGTGGATGCGTGGATTAGTGGATGTGTGGGTGCGTGAATTAGTGGATGCGTGGGTACGTGGATGTGTGGGTGCGTGGATGTGTGGGTGCGTGGATGTGTGGGTGCGTGGATGTGTGGGTGCGTGGGCACGTGGATGTGTGGGTACGTGGGTGTGTGGGTGCGTGGGTACGTGGATGTGTGAGTGCGTGGATGTGTGGGTGCGTGGGTACGTGGATGTGTGGGTTAGTGGATGCGTGGATTAGTGGATGTGTGGGTACGTGAATGAGTGGGTACATGGATGTGTGGGTTAGTGCATGCGTGGGTGCGTGGATGTGTGGGTGCGTGGATGTGTGGGTACGTGGGTGTGTGGGTGTGTGGGTGCGTGGATGTGTGGGTGCGTGGATGTGTGGGTGCGTGGATGCGTGGGTTAGTGGATGCGTGGGTTAGTGGATGTGTGGGTTAGTGGATGCGAGGATTAGTGGATGTGTGGGTACGTGGATGCGTGCGTACGTGGATGTGTGGGTTAATAGATGCGTGGGTACGTGGATGCGTGGGTGCGTGGATGTGTGGGTGCGTGGATGTGTGGGTGCGTGGATGTGTGGGTGCTTGGGTTAGTGGATGCGTGGGTACGTGGATGTGTGGGTGCGTGGGTACGTGGATGTGTGGGTGCGTGGGTTAGTGGATGCGTGGATTAGTGGATGCGTGGGTGTGGGTGCATGGATGTGTGGGTGCATGGATGGATATTTGCGTATGTGTGACTGCATGTGTGGATGTGTGCACGAAAGGATGTGTACATGTGTGGATAATGGATGGATGGATGCAACAAGGTATCAAGTGTCCTCTTCTAGTCTCAGGGATCATAGTCATGGTGCACTGTATGACAGATCATTGCCATACAGTGCACCATAACTCTGACCCCAGAGACTGTAGGAAGAGGACACTTGATCCCTTGCTGCAATCTCTGGAGCAGAGGCGATCGAGCATCGTGGGACCTTCGTTGTGGACTACGTCGGAGGCGATTGAGTGTCGCGGGACCTTCATTATGGACTACGTCGGATCTTTCTAATAAAGATGGAGTCTGAATTTTGTTTGTGTTTTTTTCCAAATAAAAATATTTTACTCTGTGTGTATTTATTGACTACTTACCAGAGATTCCTAATGGCGGGTCTAACATTGGCCCAATATTATGAATCTTGGGCTTAGTGGCAGCTGCCAATAAAAAGCTGGCATTAACCCCTTTATTACCCAGTTTGCCACCGGCACCAGGGCAACTGGAAGAGCATGGGTACAGCGCCAGAAAATGGCGCTTCAATGAATGCTCCATTTTCTGGGGCGGCTGCGGGCTGCAATTCACAGCATGGGGGGCCCAGAACGCTTGGGCCTCTCCATGCTGCGGATTCCAGTCCCCAGCTGTCTAGTTGTACCTGGCTGGACCAAAAATATGGCAGAGCCCCACGTCATTTTTTTTTTCTAGAATTTGTTTTAGAAATAAAAAAATGGGCTTCGCTGTATTTTTGGTTGCCAGCAAGGTACAATGAGGCAGCTGGGGGTTGGTGGCAGTCCGTAGCTGCCAAGTTGTACCTGGCTGGACCAAAAATATAGCGAAGCCCCACGTCATTTTTTTTAATTACTTCTACCAATAAAATGACATGGAGCTTTGCCATATTTTTGGTTGCCAGCCAGGTACAACTTGGCAGTTGGGGGGCTGCAATCCTCATCATGGAGAGATCCAAATGTTGTGGGCCTCCCACGCTGCAAATTGCAACCCACAGCCACCCCAGAAAATAGCGCATTCATTGGAGGTGCCATTTTCTGGTGCTGTACCCCAACTCTTCCAGTTGCCCTTGCGCTGGTGGCAATGCTGGTTGCACACAGGGGCTCTCCGTGCGCGACATGGTGTCCGCTAACAGTTGTTAGCGGACACCATGTTGCATATGGAGAGCCCCTGTGTGCCTAAACATTGGAGCTCCCCCACAAGTGACCCCATTATGCATCTGGATTTGTTCCTTGGGGGTCTAGTTTCCAAAATGAGGTCACTTGTGGGGGAGCTCGAATGTTGAGGCACACATGGGGCTCTCCATACGCGACATGGTGTCCGCTAACAATTCCAATTGTTAGCGGACACCATGTCGCGTATGGAGTGCCCCTGTGTGCCTCAGCACTGGAGCTCCCACACAAGTGACCCCATTTTGGAAACTAGACCCCCAAGAAACAAATCTAGATGCATAATGAGCACTTTGAAGCCCCAGGTGCTTCACAATTTGATCCGTAAAAATAAAAAAATAAGATTTTTGTGGAAGAAAAATATTTTTTTCATTTTTACGGATCAAATTGTGAAGCACCTGGGGCTTCAAAGTGCTCATTATGCATCTAGATTTGTTCCTTGGGGGTCTAGTTTCCAAAATGGGGTCACTTGTGGGGGAGCTCCAATGCTGAGGCACACAGGGGTTCTCCAAACGCGACATGGTGTCCGCTAACAATTTGAATGGAAATCAGCTCAAATTGTTAGCTGACACAATGTCGCATTTGGTGAGCCCCTGTGTGCCTAAACATTGGAGCTCCCCCACAAGTGACCCCATTGATTGACAAATAAGTGGCAGCAAATCAGTGCAGTCTTGACACCAGGAGAAGGTGCTAGTCTGTCGGATCGCAGTAGGAATTAAAAAATCTCACTAGCACCGCACTAGCACCCCACTAGCACCGCACTAGCACCCCACTAGCACCGCACTAGCACCCCACTAGCACCGCACTAGCACTATTACACGCATCAAACTCGCATCAATATCGCGCTTCAAAAACGCGCCGTTTTGGAGGGATCAGTGTGCCTTCAGCCTTAGGCTGTTTCCAGGCTGAAGATTTATGCATGTCATGAGGTTGCATCATTATCCCAGCCTTAGTAAATGCAGTAAGGTCTTGCATGGACATAGTCGGAAGTCCTGCCCTATAGTCAGGTTGCTAGAGATGTGGTACGCCTGATAAGAAGACAGACAGCGACATGAGTATTGATGAAAAAACAACAACTAAATACTTCTCTGGCAACCCTGCTGCTCACAGTTTGGCGCTCTTTTTTCGCCAATGACTTCTGACATTTGGTTTTGTTAGTGCTTATTATTTACTAGTTGGTGGCCCGATTCTAACGCATCGGGTATTCTAGAATATGTATGTAGTTGACATACTGTGACTGACAGAACTTGTTCAGTCAACGTGAGTGAACTACATATATATATATATATAGCAGCGCTATGGTATATGGTGGTACATTACAGCACATGTATAGCAGCACTATAGTATATGGCGGTACATTACAGTACATGTATAGCAACGCTATAGTATATGGCGGTACATTATAGTACATGTATAGCAGTGCTATGGTATATGGCGGTACATTACAGTACATGTATAGCAGCACTATAGTAAATGGCGGTACATTACAGCACATGTATAGCAGCACTATAGTATATGGCGGTACATTACAGTACATGTATAGCAGCTCTATGTTATATGGCGGTACATTACAATACATGTCTAGCAGCACTATAGTATATGACGGTACATTAAAGTACATGTATAGCAGCACTATAGTATATGGCGATACATTACAGTACATGTATAGCAGAACTATGGTATATGGCGATACTCCGCTCCCCACGGCCCCCCGATCCTCCACAGTAAAAGTAAAAAAATCCTCAGTGAGGATTCTCACCTGTCTGCCGGCTCGCTCCAACTCCGTCTTCTAGGTCTTACAGGCCTTTAGGACCTGTTGTTGCCTGGGAAACCGATCAGCTGATCGATCACATGACCGCTAACTACCGGGGGGGGGGCAGGATGGTGACGGGGGGGAAGGGGGGGCAGGATAGTGTCGGGGGGGGGGGGCAGGATGGAGAGAGCGGGGCAGGATGGAACCAGGGGGGGGGCAGGATGGAGGATGGAGCCGGGGGGGTGGGCAGGATGGAGCTGGGGGGGCAGGGTGGAGCTGGGGAGGGAAGGATGGAGGCGGGGGGGCAGGATGGAGCTGGCGGGGCAGGATGGAGCTGGTGGGCGGGGCAGACTGGAGGCAACGGGGAGGCAGGATGGAGGTGGTGGGGGGTCAGGATGGAGGCAGAGGGGGCAGGATGGAGGCAGAGGGAGGGCAGGATGGAAGCGGAGGGGGGCAGGATAGAGCCAGCGAGGCAGGATGGAGGCAGGGGGGCAGGATGGAGGCGGGGGAGCAAGAACAGCGGGGGGCAGGATGGAGCCGGAGGAGCAGGATGGAGCTGGAGGAGCTGGATGGAGCAGGAGGAGCAGGATGTGGCGGAGGGGCAGGATGGTAGTGGGGGGTGCAGGATGGAGGCGGGGGGCAGGGTGGAGGTTAGCGGGGCAGGATGGAGCGAGTGGGGCAGGATGGAGTGAGCGGGGCAGGATGGTGGTGGCGGGGCAGGATGGAGCCGGAGAGGCAGGATGCTTGGAGCAGGGCAGGATGGAGCGAGCGGGGCAGGATGGAGCCGGAGGAGCAGGATGGAGCCGGAAGACCAGGATGGTGGCGGGGGGGCAGGATGGTGGCGGGTGGGGCAGGATGGAGCGAGCGGGGCAGGATGGAGCGAGCAGGGCAGGATGGAGCGAGCGGGGCAGGATGGTGGCGAGCGAGGCAGGATGGAGCCGGGGGGGGGGGGCAGGATGGAGACAGGGTGGGGGCAGGATGGAGGCAGGTGGGCATGATGGAGCTGTGGGTGCAGGATGGAGCCAGGGGGGCAGAATGGAGGGAGTGGGCGAGGATGGATGGAGCAGGGCAGGATGGAGCCGGAGGAGCTGGATGGAGCCGGAGGAGCAGGATGGTGGCGGGGGGGGAAAGATGGTGGCAGGGGGGCAGGATGGTGGCGGGGGAGCAGGATGGTGGTGGGGGAGCAGGATGGTGGCGGGGGGTAGGATGGTGGTGAGCGAGGCAGGATGGAGCGAGCGGGGCAGGATGGTGGCGGCGGGGCAGGATGGAGATGGCGGGGCAGGATGCTGGGAGCGGGGCAGGATGGAGCGAGCGGGGCAGGATGGAGCCAGAGGAGTAGGATGGAGCCGGAGGAGCAGGATGGTGGCGAGCGGGGAAGGATGGAGCGAGCGTGGCAGGATGGTGGCGGCGGGGCAGGATGGAGCTGGCAAGGCAGGTTGCTGGGAGCGGGGCAGGATGGAGCAAGCGGGGCAGGATGGAGCGAGCGGGGCAGAATGGAGCTAGGGAAGCAGGATGGAGCCGGAGGAGCAGGATGGTGGCGGGGGGGGGGCAGGATGGTGGCGAGCGGGGCAGGATGGAGTGAGCGGGGCAGGATGCAGCCAGCGGGGCAGGATGGAGCCGGCGGGGCAGGTTGGAGTTGGCGGGGCAGGTTGGAGTCGGCGGGGCAGGATGGTGAGAGCAGGGCAGGATTGAGCAAGCGGGTAGGATGGAGCGAGCGGGGTAGGATGGAGCCTGAGGAGCAGGATGGAGCCGGAGGAGCAGGATGGAGCCGGAGGAGCAGGATGGTGACGGGGGGCAGGGCAGGATGGAGCGAGCAGGGCAGGATGGAGCAAGCGGGGCAGGATGGTGGTGGGGGGCAGAATGGTGGCGAGCGGGGCAGGATGGTGATGGGGGGCAGAATGGTGGTGAGCGGGGCAGGATGGAGCAAGCGGGGCAAGATGGTGGTGGGGGGCAGAATGGTTGCGTGTGGGGCAGGATGTAGCAAGCGGGGCAGGATGGTGATGGGGGGCAGAATGGTGGCGAGCGGGGCAGGATGGAGCAAGCGGGGCAGGATGGTGGCGGGGGGCAGGATGGTGGTGAGCGGGGCAGAATAGAGCGTGCGGGGCAGGATGGAGCGTGCGGGGCAGGATGGATGGTGGCTGCGGCGGCAGTGGCGGGCTTGCACACACTCACACACCCACTCATGAAATAAAAAATCATTATGCTCACCTATCCTCTATCCAGCGCTGCCTCCAACAGCAAGGTCCGTCTGCTTACAGGACCTGTGATGATGTCACAGAGCATCATCGGGTCACATGACCGCAGTTTTTATTTCATATAGTGGGTGTGTGGCGGGCAGGGGTGGGAGACGGGAGTGTGTGGGGCGCAGGAGAGGGTACTGATGGTGGGTGTGGGACTTGTTTAGCCCCGCTCCCGGTAACGGGCGGCCATATTGGAACACCCAGAGTGGGTGTAGAGGTTACTTCAGCCAGGATGTGACTTAGCATATCGTTACATCCTTACGGAAGTAGCCTTAGGGTTTTATTATAATAGAAGTTGATATGTCAGACAGCAAGATATAATGCTATTTACTGTTCAGCTTGTATACACTCCTGGCAAAAATTATGGAATCACCTGGCTCTGAGGATGTTCATTCAGTTGTTTAATTTTGTACAAAAAAAAAAGTAGATCACAGACATGGCACCAAATCAAAGTCATTTCAAATGGCAACTCTCTGCCTTGAAGAAACACTTATGGTCCCTTTACACGCGGCCACAGGAAGGTAGAAACTGGCAGGCATCGGACACAATTGTGCCTGTTGCCTTGAAAAGACCACGATGTGGCAGCGTGTAATTCAGGACTTTCCTTCCTTCAGGGAAGACACAGGAAGGAAAGTCCTGAATTACACGCCACCACATCGTGGTCTTTTCAAGGCAACAGGCACAATTGTGTCCGATGCCTGCCGGTTTCTACCTTCCTGTGGCCGCGTGTAAAGGGACCATAAAAGAAATCTTGGAAAAAAATATGCTAGCCAATAACGGTTACTTTTGTAGACTAAGCAGGGAGAAAAATTATGGAATCGCTCAATTCTGAGGAAAAAATTATGGAATCACCCTGTAAATTTTCCTTCCCAAAACTAACACCTGCATCAAATAAGATCTGCTCATTAGTCTGCATCTAAAAGGAGTGATCACACCTTGGAGAGCTGTTGCACCAAGTGGACTAGCATGAATCATGGCTCCAACATGAGAGATGTCAATTGAAACAAAGGAGAGGATTATCAAACTCTTAAAAGAGGGTAAATCAACACGCAATGTTGCAAAAGATGTTGGTTGTTCACAGTCAGCTGTGTCTAAAATCTAGTGAAAATACAAACAACATGGGAAGGTTGTTAAAGGGAAACATACTGGTAGACCAAGGAAGACATCAAAACGTCAAGACCAGAAACTTAAAGCAATATGTCTCCAAAACAGGAAATGCACAACAAAACAAATGAGGAACCAATGGGAAGAAACTGGAGTCCATGTCTGTGACCGGACTGTAAGAAACCGCCTAAGGGTACCTTTACAAGCGGCAACTTTTCTAGGAATTTCACTGGCAACTTACTTGTTGCAGTGAAATCATGGACACATTGTTCTATCTTGTTGCTGTGTACAAATGGAACAATGTATCCATGATTTCACTGCAACCAGTAAGTTGCTAGTGAAATTCCTAGAAAAGTTGCAGCGTGTAAGGTTACCTTAAAGGAAATGGGATTTACATACAGAAAAGCTAAATAAAAGCCATCATTAACTCCTAAATAGAAAAAAACAAGGTTACAATGGGCTAAGGAAAAGCAATCGTGGACTGTGGATGACTAGATGACAGTCATATTCAGTGATGAATCGCGAATCTGCATTGGGCAAGGTGACGATGCTGGAACCTTTGTTTGGTGTCGTTTCAATGAGGTTTTTAAAGATGACTGCCTGAAGAGAACATGCAAATTTCCACAGTCATTGATGATATGGGGCTGCATGTCAGGTAAAGCCACTGGGGAGAAGGCGGTCATTACATCTTCAATAAATGCCCAAGTTTACATTGATATTTTGGACACTTTTCTTATCCCATCAATTTAAAGGATATTTGGGGATGATTAAATAAATTATCAAGATGATAATACATCCTGCCATAGAGCAAAAACTGTGAAAACATTCATTGAAAGAAGACATATAAGGTCAATATCATGGACTGCAAATAGTCTTTATCTCAATCCAATTGAAAATCTTTGGTGGAAGTTGAAGAAAATAGTTCATGACAAGGCTCCAACCTGCAAAGCTGATCTGGCAACAGCAATCAGAGAACGTTGGAGCCAGCTTGATGATGAGTATGACGTGCACCCAGGGCTCGGGTACTCAGCTCTCAGACGATTTCAGTTTGTGGTTGTCACGGGCGGCTGCCCGAGGCCGTGGCCCTGGTGGTCAATGAAAAGAGGCGGGCTATTTACAGGGATTATATACAAAATGTGTCATCGTGACGCCACCTGCAGTGTCTGGTGATGCTCACCAGCGCCACCACAGTCCTCCGGTGGTCGATGGTATTGCGGCTTAGATGGATTAGTCCCCCGCAGGTGGCACTGGACCGCCGGGGCAGCGATGCTGTAAGAAAACAGTTTATATGGGAAAGAATGCAGCAGAGTCGGGACTTCACTTCACCGGGTACTTTACTGAAAACTTCTCCAAAGTCATACAATTCAGCAGTGCAGTAGATGGTATAATGGCAAATGCTACGGATGCTGCAAATGGAACTTCTGGCTTAATAGATGCATCCCACCTTGTGTACCTTTCTTGTTCCTTTCTTTCCTCTGCCTCCCAGTGGTGGTGAAGTCTGACTCTTAAAGACAATCTGACCTCCTGCTGCTTTTCCTAGTCTCCTCTCCCTTGTACCCGTCGGGTGAATCTTTTACTGTCCTTCGCAGGATCCAACTGCAGAACTGATTCCCCTCTTTTGGGCTTTTTGGGAGTCGAGGCCGTATCTAAAATATCCCCGTTCGTCGGATTTTCTGTGAGCCTTATAGGAACTCACAGTTGTGGGCTCCAGTACCCAGTTGCTCCCTTTGGGGCAAACTCTCCTGTTACTCAATCCCCCTCTTAGAGTGAACTCACAACTGAGTTATCTTCTCTCTCTTTCTTTCTCTAGGATCTGTTCTTTAGCTTTTCTGGGCCCCTCAGCCGAGGAGACCCTCCTTGCTCCCTCCAGGCCGACTGCGTGCTTCCAACTCTCCTCACTCCTGCTCTCCAACAACTGAACTGAACTCTCTAGTTCCCCCTAGAGGCCACTATATACCCTCCCGGGGTCCCTCCCACCTACTATCCTAGTGTGTGGGTGTCAGCTCTAGGGTTCCACCTAGTGACCATAGTTCCAATTGCAGTGGGGTGACTACACCGCTTTTCTGGGTGCTGTACCCCTTTTGTGGCACCTACATGGTGGGGCGCCACAAGTACTGTTTGTCACTCATTAAGTCTATGCCTCAGAGACGGCAAGCTGTTATAAAAGCCAGAGGTGGTGCAACAAAAGTTGTTTTGTTTGTTTGTCATGATTACATAATTTTTTTCCTCAGAATTGAGTGATTCCATAATTTTTCCCCCTACTTGCTCTACAAAAGTAACCGAAACTGGCTACCACATTTTTTATCTTGATTTCTTTTAGTGTTTCATCAAGGCAGAGAGTTGCCATTTGAAATGACTTTAGTTTTCTGCCATGTCTGTGATCTGCTTTTTTTCTACAAAATTAAACAACTGAATGAACATCCACCGAGCCAGGGAATTCCATCATTTTTGCCAGAGGTTGTATGAGCATGAAACAGTCTAATCTACATTGATAGTGTTAAGATTATTTGTTGTGTTTAGCCTATAGCACAGTAATGTATTGTTAATGACTAGTGCAGTGGTAAGAGATATATGGCTTAAGTGAATTTAAGATAACATTTAATTTTACAGCTATGTAGGTTGCAGTTAGTTTCAATTTGATATATTATTGGTACAGCAATTATTTCCTTGTTTAATTCATTCTCCTCTGGTGCATCTAGATATATTTCCAGATAAAGAACATAACATAACACTTGTAAGAGGAAAATTGCATTTTACTCAGGTAACATCATAAACTACTACCATTTTGCTATACACTAGTGGATTATTAAAATGTCACCGTACCAGCTCCTTGTAATTATTAACATAGAACCAGTAGTGATGAGTGAGCGCGCTCGCCACTGCTTGATATTAGATCGAGTATCGGGGTGGTTGGCTACACTGTTATTCTGCTCACTGAGTAATACAGTGTTTCCCAACTCCAGTCCTCAAGGCACACCAACAGTTCATGTCTTCAGGATTTCCTTAGTATTGCTCAGGTGATAACTGAATCACTTGCAGAGGTGATGATTCCAATACTAAGGAAATCCTGAAAACATGCTCTGTTGGTGTGCCTTGAGGACTGGAGTTGGGAAACACTGGAGTAATAGATAAAGTAAACCCACCAATACTTACTTCTTCAAAACAAAGGGTGTACTTCTAAAATATAGCTTTTATTTCATTAATTAAAATCTAGACTGTAAGTTCCAATACAAATAACACACAAACATAGTAAAGGGTGCAGGGGTATACTCAATAAACCTGTGCTCTTCCTATTATTGCCCTGTCTAACAGCAGAGTTTTAGATACCCTAAAAAAAGAGAGCGGTGTCCCCACTCCACGACAGTTGATCCTGAGGTCCCTAGCTATAGATTTTAATGTGCAGGGACTCAATCAGTCAAAATCCACTCACACAATATCACACACTGAAAAAAGCCCCACAAATATGTATTGAGTACGGGTCTATCCCTTATACTTAAGGAAATGGAGGTTTTGGCATTTCACATGAATTTCCCTAATGATAACCAAAAGCGGGTCAATTTCCTATATATAAATAGACGCACTGTTACAATTCAGGTGTTGATAAGCAGTATTTATATAGAGTGGTGTTATTACCCTCCCATATAGTAGAATATACATCTGAGTACACTGTTACTCGATCAAGTATCGCAGGTGCTCGAGCGCCATTATTGAGTCCCTGCCCCCACATGTTATGCGACTAGTAGAGAGCCATTCAACATGTAGGAATTGCCTGCCATATACAGTAATAACGTAGCCTTACTGGTATTACTGAGGTTGACCCGGTGATGCGTTGCTCGGCACACGCTCCTCTGAAAGTGGTTCAGGGTGAGGTGGTTTAAGAGGTAGAGCTTAGATTAGAGCAGGCATATAATGTAGGCGGGGTTTAATTGATATTGCAGTAATTGTATATCATTGCTGCACCATTAAAACAAAAGTCCTTTTCAGTGCTACACACTGTTGTTTCTCTAGTAAAGTTGCTCTTACCTAAATTCAGTGTAGGCATGGTGAGTGGAGGAGGGATAGTTTTGGATTAGAGGCATGTCCCAGGAGACAAGTGATCGCATGCTCGGACACTCCAAGAGCTTTACATGTACATTTATTGATTCTGGCCATATTTCAAGAGGAACATGAGGAGATCATGTGTAGTGATACTCAAATATTTGAGCAGTCATGGTCAGAAAAAGATGACAATGGGGAACTGCAATTAATGTCTTGAGATAGATGATGATGAGGCACAAACAAGTGATATTAGTCAGTCAATAAATCAGAGGGGCCAGAGAGCGGAAGACAAGGTAGTGGACAATGACATTTCTGATCCAACCTGAGAAGGTGTCCTATGGAGCAAGGAGAGCAGCGCAGATGGGGAGGGGTTTGCAGAACCGCAATAGACAGAAAAAGGCAGTGGGGTGCCAATGGCTAGAAGGCAGACAACTGTTCCCCATATATTCCACACAT
>JARQOC010000004.1:266627146-266676883 GCA_033576535.1 Allobates femoralis | reverse complement strand
AGCCAGGAGACCACACAAGCATTTCTCGGACCATCCAGAGTTCCAGGAAATTCTTAAAAAGCATAGGTTACATCCTGACAAACGGTTTGGTAACCGTAAGGCTCTGGAAACGCGTTATCCTTTTCTGCCTAAGGTTACCCAGGATTGGACAGATCCGCCACAGGTGGACCCGCCGTATCCCGTCTAGCTACCAAGACCCTCCTGTCCTTACCGGACAGTTCATCCATAAAGGACGCCACTGACCGTCAGGTGGAGCAGATGGCGAAGTCCGTTTTTGAGGCCTCAGGCTCTTCTCTAGGCCCAGCCTTTGCTTCAGTCTGGGCCTCTAAGGCTATTATGACTAGAGCTCATTCGGTACACTCGGCTCTTCGGTCCTTGCAGGTCGACCCAGCCTTGTTAGACCAGGTTACTCAAATTGCGGTTACCGCCGAATATTCTATGCATGCTGCCTTCGATTCGGCTAACTGTGCCGCGGCTGCGGCTTCCAACGCCATAACTATTAGGCGAGCCCTCTGGTTAAGAGAGTGGAAGGCAGACGCAGCGTCAAAAAAGTCGCTCACATGTCTTCCGTACAATGGTGGCCGTTTATTTGGCGAAAAGCTGGATCAATTGATTTCAGACGCCACTGGGGGTAAGAGTACCTCTCTTCCACAACGTCAGATTAAGCGACCCTTCACTCGTCGCCAACAAACCCGTTTCCGATCCTTTCGGAACTCCTTTGGTTGGTCAGTCTCGAAGCCCCCAACGGCGGCCAATAGGTCCCCCCGTAGGGAACGCACCCAGACGACACGGAAGACTGGCACAAACTGGCAGTCCCATTCTCGCCAGCCCAGATCTAAGGGCTCAAAGCCTAGCAGATTCTCTTCTTCCTGACTCTCCCCATTCGGGAGACACTATTCAGGTTGGCGGCCGACTTTCTCGCTTTCGTCAGGTCTGGCTCGCTTCTACCGACGACAAGTGGGTAAACACCTTGGTGTCTTCCGGATACACCATAGAATTTACGGCCCTTCCTCCAAATCGTTTTTTTCTGTCAATCCCACCTGCTCATCCGCCCAAAGCTCGCACCTTCTTTCAAGCGGTAAATTCCCTTCTGACGGCCGGTGTCATCATACCGGTACCGCCAGCCGAACGCTTCCAAGGGTTCTACTCAAACCTTTTTGTGGTACCCAAAAAAGGAGGAGCGGTTCGCCCCATTCTAGATCTAAAACAGTTAAACTCCTTCGTGAAGGTTCGGCATTTCCGCATGGAGTCACTGCGCTCCATCATAGCGTCCATGGGAAGGACGAATTTCTCGCGTCCATCGACATACAGGACGCTTACCTTCATATCCCAATCGCGGCAATTCACCAGCAGTTTCTCCGCTTCGCCATCAACCAGGACCATTATCAGTTTGTGGCCCTCCCGTTCGGCCTAGCGACGGCTCCCAGGGTGTTCACCAAAGTCATGGCGGCTGTCATGACCATACTGCACACAAGAGGACTGGTAGTCCTCCCATACCTAGACGATTTGCTCATCAAAGCTCCCTCCTTCAGGGAGTGTCAGCAGAGTGTTTCCATCACGGTGGACACCCTGCGTCGTCTAGGCTGGTTGGTGAATCTGCGGAAGTCGTCTCCAGTCCCGTCACAATGTCTAACATTCCTCGGGATGCGCTTCCACACCCCCAGGGGGGGTCTGGTCCTTCTCCCTCAGGAAAAGGCGAAGGCCCTTCGACAGGGAGTCCACACCCTCCTACGGCCGTTTCCTCAATCGATTCGGTTCGCCATGCGAGTCTTGGGCAGGATGGTTGCCTCTATGGAGGCGGTGCCGTTCGCTCAACTTCACCTCAGGCCTCTCCAACGGGAGATTCTGACTTCGTGGAACAGGAATCCTTCTGCCCTGGACAGATTATTCCGGTTGTCTCCTGCAGCGAGGAGCTCCCTCCATTGGTGGCTCAAACCTCGTTCCCTCACAAGGGGAAGGTCCTTTCTACCGGTTTGCTGGAAGATCGTCACCACCGACGCAAGTCTCAGCGGATGGGGAGCGGTACATCGTCATCACACGGCACGGAACATGGTCCCCAGCGGAGTCGGCCGAGCCCATCAATCTCCTGGAAATCCGAGCCATATTTCTAGCTCTGAAGGCTTTTCATTCCATGCTGGCAGGAACACAAGTCCGGATTCAGTCAGACAATGCCACGGCCGTGGCATACATCAACCATCAAGGCGGAACCCGCAGTCTCCAGGCCATGCACGAAGTGCAACGCATTCTACACTGGGCAGAATCGACGAACTCAACGCTGTCAGCAGTTCATATCCCGGGAGTGGAAAACTGGGAAGCGGATTTCCTCAGTCGCCAGGGCATGGACTCGGGAGAGTGGTCTCTACATCCCGCCGTGTTCCAGCAAATATGCCATCGCTGGGGGACTCCGGACGTAGATCTGATGGTATCTCGGTTCAAACGAAGGTTCCCATGTTTATAGCCAGATCTCACGACCCGCGAGCTCTAGGGGCGGATGCCCTAGTTCAGAATTGGTCTCAGTTCCAGCTGCCTTACATCTTCCCTCCTCTGCCTCTCATTCCCAGAGTGGTGCGGAAAATCAAGCAAGAGGGCATTCCAGTCATTCTCATTGCCCCAGACTGGCCCAGACGGGCATGGTACGCCGATCTCGTGCAGCTCACGGCGGACGTTCCCTGGCGCCTCCCTTGTCGCCCCGACCTCCTGTCTCAGGGCCCGTTTTACCACCAGAATTCAGACGCCCTGAATTTGATGGCGTGGCCCTTGAGACCTGGGTACTAACCCAAGCAGGTTTCTCCTCTGCCGTTATTCAGACCATGATCAGAGCACGGAAGTCGGCATCGGCAAAAATTTATCATCGCACCTGGAAAGCCTTTTTCGCGTGGTGCTCTTCTCGGGATCAACCCCCTCTTCCCTATTCCTTGCCGTTAGTTCTAGGGTTCCTTCAGTCGGGGTTAGAATCTGGTCTCTCCCTAGGTTCCCTTAAGGGTCAGATTTCAGCTCTTTCAGTACTTTTTCAATGCCGCCTTGCTGTAAAGCCACAGGTTAAAACTTTTCTCCAAGGAGTCAATCACATTGTCCCTCCGTACAAACGCCCTTTAGACGCGTGGGACCTTAACCTGGTACTTACGGCTCTTCGGGACACCTCTCTACTCCTTCTGACTCTGAAGGTGGTTTTTCTAGTGGCTATCACTTCCCTTCGCCGAGTGTCGGAACTCTCTGCGCTTTCTTGTAAGCCACCCTTCCTGGTTTTCCATCAGGACAAGGTTGTACTCCGTCCGGTGCCGTCATTCCTGCCTAAGGTTGTCTCCTCATTTCATTTGAATGAGGATATTTCATTGCCGTCCTTTTGTCCGGCTCCGGTTCACAGGTTCGAATGAGCTTTGCATACTCTGGATCTCGTCAGGGCGCTTCGCATTTATGTGTCTAGAACTGCGCATTTCCGTAAGTCAGATACTCTGTTCATTCTGATGGAAGGCCCTCGTAAGGGTATGCCAGCTTCCAAGGCTACACTGGCTAGGTGGATTAGATCAGCTATCCAAGACGCCTACAAGATGAAAACTACTCCTCTACCAGCGGGGATCAAGGCACATTCTACCCGAGCCGTGGGGGCCTCTTGGGCCGGTCGGCACCAAGCCTCGTCTCTCCAAGTGTGTAAGGCGGCCACCTGGTCGAGTTTACACACTTTTACCAAGCACTACCGTGTTCATACCCAGTCCTCGGCGGACGCTAGCCTGGGTAGGTGCATCCTTCAGGCGGCAGTTGCTCACCTGTAGGTATTTATCGGTTTACTGACTTGTTCAGTATCATTAGTTCCATTGTCTTTCCCACCCAGGGACTGCTTTGGGACGTCCCACGGTCCTGTGTCCCCCAATGAGGCGAAGGAGAAAAGGAGAATTTTGTATACTTACCGTAAATTACTTTTCTCTTAGCCTCTAATTGGGGGACACAGCACCCACCCTGTTGGCCATACGGCCTTGTTTCTAGTGGTTTTTTGTTACTCTTATATTGTTACGTTATGGCCTTGCCAGGCTTTGTTGGTATTGGTTAACCTTGTTACTTCTCCTACTGCTTTAGCACAAAACTGAGGAGGCAGTGCCTGCCCCAGGGGTGTATGCTGAGGAGGAGGAGCCACTGTTACTCTTTTGCAGATTGCTTAGTGTCGCCTCCTAGTGGACAGCAGCATAACACCCACGGTCCTGTGTCCCCCAATTAGAGGCTAAGAGAAAAGGAATTTACGGTAAGTATACAAAATTCTCCTTTTTTGCATCTGTACAGACTTACCTTCACCCATCCCCATCAAAGGCTCAAAGGAGGATCTGCTTACCTTCCACAACATCATCAACACATTCCACCCAACAATAAGGTCACCCTCAACTTTTCAAAGTCACAAATACATTTTCTGGACACAACCATATACATCAAAGATAATACCATACAAATGTCTACTTACCATCAACTCACAAGATGTCTGGCATACTGGAGATGGAGCAGCTTTCATCCAAGACACGCAAAAAAAAAAAAAAATCAATATACAGTCCAACTCTGAGGTACATTCGGATCTGTTCAGACAATGAGGACAGAAAACTACACCCATTAGACTAGGATCACACCTGCGTTTTTTTTTTCTTCTCAAATTCTGATCTGGTTTTGAGCTTGTAAAAAGCAGAAACACTCTTCATAGGAGCCCATTATAGTAACCGGATTGCTTTACATGCAATCCGGCTCCGGCTCTACAGCCTGCGTGAAAAATCATGCAGGCTGCAGTTTTCGGAGCGGTTCTAGCCTCTGCAATGCAGTAATTGTGTAATTGTGCATTGTGTAATCCTGAGCAATGCAGTTACCATATATACTTTGCTTATCCCGGCTGCCGGCTAACTGTAAAAAAAAAAAAAGCTTTAATATTAATAATTGTGCCCTTCATGTCTCTAGGGGGTGCCTACCTCCCCTAGAGACATGCTGCCCACTCAGGTGGGCATGTAATGTGTCAAACTCCTGTACAGTAAGCCGGCTCCTGTTGGCTCTGTGCAATTTTGTGAATGAAGCCGCCGCTCCACTCACAGCTGTGCGCATACTATACGTAATGTACATATAGTATGTGCACTGTCTGAGGTCATGTAGGCTTTTACAGCAGATTTATGGTGGGCGCAGCCCATAGATCTACGGTAAAAGCCAACAGGACCTCGGACAGTGCACATACTATATGTACATTGCGTATAGTATGCGCACAGCTGTCAGTGGAGCCGCGGCTTCATTCAAAAAAATGTACAGAGCCGGCTTACTGTACAGGACGTATTAACACATTACATGCCCACCTGAGTGGGCAGCATGTCTCTAGGGGGAGTGAGCACCCCCATAGAAACATGATGGACACAATTAATATTAAAGCTTTTATTACAGTGTCAACAGTTTGCTGATCCCTGCAAGTAGCAGGGATCAGCAAACTGTATGGTAACTGGATTGCTCCGGATTGCACATCTGGAGCAAACCGCTTATCGCATTGCGGTTCCCTCCACACATTTTTCATAAAAAATGTGTGGGAACGCAATTGCGTTCATTGCATCCAGATCTGGATGCGGTGAACGCAATTGCGCTATCAAATGTGACCCTAGCCTAAAGGCTGCTTTACACACACCAACTTCTGTGTCCAACTTCTGAACAGATCTCAGGTTGCAGTGAAATCATGGACACATTGCTCCATTTTGTGGCTGTGTACAAATGTAACAATGTGTCCATGATTTCACTGCAACCAGAGATCTGTTCAGACGTTGGACGCAGAAGTTGGTGTGTGTAAAGCGGCCCTTACTGAGAACAACATTTGTACAACAAGGGTACCATTCACTTGTAATTGATGAACAGATCCACAGAGATCCCAAGAAACGACCTCCTGGATTACAAACAAAAGGACAGCAACAGAGTGCCTCTTGTGGTCACATACAATCCTCACATGTACATCCTAAGGAAATTTGGTGCTGATCTTCAGCCCATATTCCACAAAGACTACAGATTGAAAGCAACATTCCCAGAACTGCCACTGCTCTCCTACAAACAGCCCCTCAACGTAAGAAATCTTCTTGTCATAAGTGTCCTCACATCACCATCACAGATGGACACATTCCCATGTAAGATTAAGAAATGCAAGGCCTGTACCCCCACATATCACCAACAGATACATGCCCTATACCCAACACAGATCAGGACTAGAAGATAATGGACTTTTCTTCATGTGAATCCTCCAATGTGGTGTACATGATTCAATGTACGAAGTGCACTACAGGGACATATATTGGGGAAACAAAGCAAAAACTATTACCAACAAAGTTGAATCTACATAGACATACGATAAAAAAATGAGCTGGACAAGCCTGTAGGAATACATTTCTCTAAACCTGGGCACAGCATGGCTGACTTAAATTTATTTTTGATCAGATATTTTTTTTTATTAAGGGTTTTAGCATAACAAACAAGTAATACTTAACATTGAAAATACCCCGCAGTCCCCTCCCCATTCCCTCCCATCCCACCCCTTCCCTGGTCCAATGATATACCAAAGTAGATGCAAAAACGTTCATAAGGCACATGGAGTGGTAATATGTGAACATAGCTCATACTCAGAGTATCTAAAAAAAAAACCCTGGTATTATATTAACTTTACAGATGGTAAGCCTGGAATATTTAACCATCCTGCCCAAATTTTTTCGAAGATCGCTGGTCTTCCCCGTTTAAGATAAATGGCCTTGTCTCTGCACAATGTAAGGTTTCGTTTATATATTCTTTGCGTGTGGGGACTTTATCAGAGATCCAGTGATACACTATTGATTTTATAGCAGTAAAGAGCATTCTAGCCGCTGCTATTTGTAGATATTCATCACCCCTCACCTCCTCTACATAGCCAAGAAAGCAAATAGTGGGATGTCTGGGAATGTCTTGTTCTGTGGCCATATGTATCAAGTTGAGAACCATGATCCAGAATATCTGCTGGCGGGGACACGTCCAGAACATGTGTAGGATGTCAGCATTGTCAAGCGTGCACTTGGGATATTTTGAGTCCAGCCTCAGCCCCAGATCAAACAAAAATTTTGGAATCCTATAGACCCTGTAAAGAATATACAATTGAGAGAGACGGTTGGGTTCACTAAAGCCGGCGTCACACACGTCATTGTCGTCAGCGATCTGATCGCTGGCGATATTGATGGCTGATCGCCGGTGAGCTGTCACACAGGCAGACTCGCCAGCGATCATTGGACCAGCAACATCGTGGAAATTATTTAAATATCGTTTCCACGATGTCTGCAGGCTGGTATCCAGGGTAAACTGCAGGTAACTAGGCAGCGCGCGCTGCCTAGATACCCGATGTATACCTTGGTTACCAGCCTTTTCCGCTCACCGGCTGGTATCCAAGGTACACAGTGGGTAACTAGGGTCCCTAATTACCCGCTGCGTACTTTGGATACCAGCCAGTGAGCGGAGAAGGCGGGTAACCAATGTATACATCGGGTATCTAGGCAGCACGCGCTGCCTAGTTACCCGCAGTTTACCTTGGAGACCAGCTCCTAGCGCTTGCTGAGAGGCGCTGGGAGCTGGCTGATCGCGTCTCCCGGTGTCACACGCAGTGATGCTGCATGTACATCGGGAGACCATCGCCAGGTTTTCGGTCCAGTCCGTAAACCTGGCGACCATCAGCCAGCGATTTATCGCTGGTTAATGCGCCCTGTCACACGCGTCAATATCGCTGCAACGTCACGTGCAGCAGCGATATTGATGCGTGTAACGGCCCCTTTAAAGACCGCTTGGAGATCATTTGCATTATCAACTCCCATTGATCTGCTGATATCTCACCCAATTGTTCCCATTTCGTCAGCGCCCCCACCGGATGTCCCAATAGAACCGTGGAGAGGAGTCCCCCATACACAAATTAGCCTGCTCATGGATGTCCGCATACCGAGCCTGTCAATAATAGCGTCTTGATGTATAGAGAGAGTATGCATTTGAGTCTGCATTGTAAAGGCGTGTTGCACCTGTAAATACTGATAGAATGTGGAGTGTTGAAACAGAAAATCCCGTCGCAGAGCATCAAATGATTTAAAGACTCCACCGTCTACCAGTTGCAACAGCCACCAAATACCTAAACGTCGCCAATGTGCAAACCCCTTCAGTGCCCTCAACTACGGCAGATGTGGATTATCCCAGATGGGGGCGTATCTGGTAAAACCAGTGATTCCCCTCAGACTCTTTATTTTATCCCACACTTTAATTATAAGCATTACCGAAGGGAGCTTGGACGCCCAAGGTCCAAATTTACTCGCCTCCAGCTTAGACAGTAGGGATCCCCGACACCCAGAAATTGTAGAATCCCTCGACATCTCCCCATCTCTGCAGATGAACCCTCCACTCCCCCCGCCAGATGTTGACACTAGGAAGATAAAAAATACAGCCAAGGGTTAGGCAGTGCAAGTCCTCCCTCCTCCTTACTTCTTTGTAAATGCTCTAATTTGATCCTCACACCCTTTTTCAGCCAAATGAGTTCCCTAAATAGTGCACTAATTTTAAAGAACCTATTTTGAGGAAGCCAAATTGGGAAATTATGAAGGACATACAGAAGCTGTGACATGATCACCATTTTCAACAAGTTCACTCCCCCTACCACCGACAGATGCAGCTTAGCCCAGGCCTTAATCTACTGTTTGATCTTGGCTATCAACGGTGAGAGATTTAGACGTTTGTAGTCTGAGATTTTATTAGATACGTTGATACCCAGTGTAAGAACATGAATATCTTCATTAATATTTACTTCAAATACTGGGTATAGTTATCAAAGAAATAGTATATTAATGTATTCGTATATACATATCTGCTGGTATATTTAACTTACACAAGCTGACAAGTAGAAGGATATGGCCATACATAGCTGCAACACATACAGGCTATACATATAGCTAAAGATTGCATCATCCCAGAATTGTCTAGAGGTATCCATGTATAGTAAATATGTATGTCGCTGTCACTCTATAAGAATGAGCCATACCATGAGATGTTAGGAGCGCACGCTCGGCTGGGGGTCTCCCTGCTGGGGACAGACTCACTGCTGGAAGACAGATCTAACATCTGCTCAAGCTTCTTCAAGACATCAGCTCTGGTCGTGCAGGAACCATATGCCTTGGAGAGATGGATACCCCAAGACCAGTTGACTACAAACTCAAGGAAGCAAGTATGACACAGACTTATAAAGGATAAATGGACTGTTTTTCTATAACTACCTGAATAGGTTACTTTACTGTGATGCCTTTTATTATTGGTTCATTTTGACCAATAAAAGCCAACAAGAGATTTTTATATACTTTTACGTCTTTTCCCAATAATTCGCACTTGACGATAATTATGCACATATAATGAGATTTAAAGGGAACCAACCACCCCAAATGACCCCCCCCCCCGGACTGTTTATATAGGTCCCTATACCCAGCACACCCATTTGCTGCAAGCGTTTTTGCTAAAAAAAACTGTTTTATAGAAGTGAAGATCTACCTTTGTAAAGTTTATAACATTAGGACGAGTGGGCGTTACTTAACTCGTTCTCCAGCCGAGTTGCACCTGCCAGTCATCATCCTCTTCCCCATCGCTGCAGTGAAGCCCAGCCCTTTCTTCCTAGTCGCAGGCTG
Organism: Allobates femoralis; assembly: GCA_033576535.1. Classification (NCBI taxonomy): domain Eukaryota; kingdom Metazoa; phylum Chordata; class Amphibia; order Anura; family Aromobatidae; genus Allobates; species Allobates femoralis. The sequence goes on along the minus strand of JARQOC010000004.1, from coordinate 266,667,230 downwards.
GTGCACGGGATCTCATGCCCGTGCACACGTCATCAGCTAGAGCCGGGTCGCGAGCACACGCTCTGACTTCCTGAGCTCAGCTGTGGATAATGCAGGAAGTCAGAGCGTGTGCTCGTGACCCGGCTCTAGCTGATGACGTGTGCACGGGCATGAGATCCCGTGCACCAGCCTGCGACTAGGAAGAAAGGGCTGGGCTTCACTGCAGCGATGGGGAAGAGGATGATGACGGGCAGGTGCAACTCGGCTGGAGAACGAGTTAAGTAGCGCCCACTCGTCCTAATGTTATAAACTTTACAAAGGTAGATCTTCACTTCTATAAAACAGTTTTTTTAGCAAAAACGCTTGCAGCAAATGGGTGTGCTGGGTGTAGGGACCTATATAAACAGTCCGGGGGGGTCATTTGGGGTGGTTGGTTCCCTTTAACATCCAGGTATTTAAAACATGACACGACTGGCACCTTTGGAATTTTGACCATAATTGGGTCTAATGGTAGGATTGCAGACTTTTCCCAGTGTATAACTAGTTCCGAGACGGCCCCAAACGATGTAAGGAGCGACATTGCAGCACGGAGTGATTTGTCAGGATCAGCTTAAAAACAAAAGGAGGTCGTCTACATAAAGGGCCACTTTCTCTTCCAGTTTCCCGTAACTAAACCCTTCAATGTCCGGGCTAAGTCTTATTCTAGAAGCCAAGGGATCTATTGCTAGGGCAAAGAGTAGTGGAGATAAAGGGCAGCCCTGTCTCGTACCCCCATAAAGAGGGAAGGGATCAGATAACAATCCGTTTGCCCATATTCGTGCCCTCGGTTCAGAATACAGGAACCTGATCCAACCAATAAAGCCTGGACCAAAACCCATGCACTGAAGCGTAGCAAAAAGATATTTCCATTTTATTCTGTCAAATGCCTTAGCGGCATCAAGAAACAGGACCACCCTCCTCCCCACATTATCCACTCCCATCTGCATATTTAGATATAACCTCCTGACATTCAAGGCCGTTGACTTACGGGACATAAATCCCGTCTGATCCGGGTGCACTAAAGATTCCACTACCTTTGAGAGACGAATGGCTAACACCTTCGCCAAGAGTTTTATGTCTAGCGTCAAGAGGGAGATTGGCCTGTATAACTCCGGGAGAGTAGGGTCCTTGTCTTTTTTTCGGTAGTACAGTAATAATAGCCTCCCGCATAGGTGACGGAAAAGCCCCAAGTCTGAGGCTAACATTAAATGTAGTCAACAGGATAGAGAGTAATACAGATTGATATTTTTTATAAACTTCTACTGGTAGGCCATCAGCCCCCGGTGCCCTGCTATTAGACATAGTGCCCAGGGCCTCTTCGAGCTCATCTAAACCCAGAGGTTCATCTAAGGCTGGGGTCACACACACAGATATCTGTGCAGATATTGTTCACAGATCTCTGGTTGAAGTGAAATCATGGACAAATTGGTCTATTTGTATATGGCCACAAAATGGATCAATTTGTCCATGATTTCACTTCAACCAGAGATCTGTGAACAATATCTGCCCAGATATCTGTGTGTGTGTCCCCAACCTAACAAAGTCCTATCTGCGTCAGTAAGTTGTGGGAGTTGAGAGGCCCCTAAAAAGTCTGCAAGTTCCTCCATGGAAGCCCCAGAATGAGAAGAGTACAAGTCAGTGTAAAAGGCCCCTAAGATACCCAGGATTCCCAGCATATCAGTAATAAGTTGTCCACCCTCATTTCTAAGCCCAGGTATAAATGATGACCCCCTTTATGCTAACGTTATAACAGAGAGTAAATGCCCCACACTCTCTGCACTCTCAAAAAATTGGGTTGATTGGAACATATGTTTTTGTGCCGCCGCTTCTAGGGTCATTCTGGTCACCCGCGACTAGGCATCCTTAAGTCTCCTCTGTGCGGCAGGAGTGAACTGTGTCGAAAAGGCCCACTCTGCATCCTCTAATTCCTGGAGTAAAAGTTTAGAGTCTGTTCTAGAATTAGACTTAATCTTTGAAATCTCGCGTATGAACATACCACTCAAGTATGCCTTCAGAGACTCCCAAACAACTAGACTGGAGGGTGGATTTCATTAAAACAAAGGTATTCCTGTAATTCAGAGGTGAACGTATCAGTTTTATCCACTAATTGTAGCCAGAATGGGTTTATGCGCCAGAGTGGCCTGTTTCGTGAGGCATTATCATCCCCTTTAATCGTGATGGACAAGGGCGAATGGTCTGACGCTGTCCTCGGCAAATATTCAACATCTATAATTTTTCCCAGTATGAGACAATCACCCAAGGCCAGGTCAATGCGAGACAAGGAAGAAAGGTAGAGGAAAAACATGAGTACTGATACACATCAGGATTACGGCATCAGTTAAAGCTAATTCATGCAGGAGCGCCCCAAATGGCGTGCAGTTACCTTTGGGTTTTATAGGTGCATGGTTTCCTCTATCCCAATGGGCGTCTACGATGTTATTGAAATCGCCCACCACCAGGTATGGGACCCCTGGAAAATCTCTCAAAATAGTTAGAATTTTGTATATGACCTTGCTACTATATGGTGGGGGATATATAAAGATATTAGTACCATTGTGACAGCAAACAATTTACAAAGCAAAATAACAAATTGTCCCTCCTTATCCACCACTACCTGGCTACATGAAAATTGGGCGCCTTGACTGATGAGTATACCAACACCCCTAGAGTATTGGGAATAAGTAGAGTGGTACCCCGCCTGTATCCACCGTTTGTCTAGTATATTGAGTGTCTCAGGGTTGAGGTGGGTCTCCTGTAAGCAAATAACAGTTGGTCTATGATCTGCAATAAAGGAGAAAATCGCCTGCCGTTTAACTGGGGACTTCAGCTCCTAACATTCCAACTGAGAATCTTAATGTCCCCCATAGTTGTTATTCTTTGGATTAAGCGACAATATCCGGCTGGTCTTAACAAAATACATTTTGGTGTGTGCACACATATCAAAGGACCTAACGACCCTCCCATTCCCTCGCTCCCCCCTAATAACTTTCCGCAACATAACCTTCAACTATTTTGGGTTATTACAAATAAGGAAAATGTTATCCCCTTTAAAATGAAGAAAAACCAAACACCGGCGGTTTCAGTTCCCATCTCGCCACCCACGTGTTTCAGGATAATACCCCACAACAATGCAATTAACTGGACATTTGCACAGCACAAAAGTGCCCAAAGAGCCGCATCTCCTCATCCGCAGTCCTCCTCCTCCCTCATTGGCTGGACCTCAATGAACAACACCTAATCAGCTGCATCTTTAGCCTCCAGAAAAAAATGGGTTTTGTTCCCAGCCTCGACTCGTAATTTGGCCAGGAAAATCATAGAGTATTTGAGGCCGAGGGCCCTCAGCCGTTTTTTAATTTCGATAAATTTGGCTCTGTCTCTGAACTTCCGGCGAAAAGTCTGGGTAGAAAGAAACTCTGGAACCATCAATAGTTAGTTCAGGATGTTCTCTTGAGAATCAGAGGATATTGTCCCTGTCTCTATAGTGAAGTATTTTGGCCAGGATGGGTCTTGGTAAATGGCCAGGGGGAGGGGGACGAGCAGGAACTCTATAAGCGCGTTCCACAGCATATAAGTGTGTCAAATTTTCCGGGCCAACTTTCTCCTTTATCCAGGCCTCAATAAAGGCAGTAGGGTTTTTGCCCTCGCAGCGTTCCGGCATACCGACAATACGGACATTGTTTCGCCTGGACCTGTTTTCCAGGTCATCTTGTTTAGCCCATACTGCAGCAATGTCTTTCTTGAACTCCTTATGGTGCTGCACAGATTTAGAGACTGTATCCTCCACAGCACCAACTCTCTTTTCTAATTGCCCAGTTCTGTCATTAACTGTGTGGAGGTCGTGTTTTACAGTTTGCATTGATTCCTGCAAATAACCCAGCTCAGTGAGCACATTAGAAATGGCTGATCCACACTGCATGACAGCCACAAGTACATCCTTTATAGTGGGTTCAGCAGGCACCTGCAATTTCAGTGCTATGAGCTGATTCCTGTTCTGCTCCACCAGCTCTCCCCAGCTAGCCAGAGCCTTCTGGTTCTCCTGTCCTCCGGCGTTTGCGGCCTCCTCCTTCCCCGCTCTGTACCTTCACCTGTACCTCCGGTGTCAGGATCTTCATCAGTTATTTGGAGGGATTCTTATTAGCAGGGTCTATATTCTTTAGCCCTTAGGGTACCTTTACACACGGCTACATTTGTAGCTTGTCACCAGGTAACTTACTGGTTGCAGTGAAATCATGGATACATGATTCCATTTGTACACAGCAACAAGATAGAACCATGTATCCATGATTTCACTGCAACCAGTAAGTTACCTGGTGACAAGCTACAAATGTAGCCGTGTGTAAAGGTACCCTTAGGGTGTGTTGTTTTGCAGCCTTGAGGATCCAGCCTCTCTGTCTGTACTGCTTTGCTTGTGCAGGCTTTGCCCTCCCCCCTCTCTGTCACTCACAAAATGCAAATCATTAGTTCTGCCTTCAGCTCCACATCACAGCAGAAGCTGCACAGAGAGGGCTGAATCATTCAGGCTGCAAAACAACACGCTCTAAGGGCTAAAGAATATAGCCCCTGCTAATTATAATCCCTAATGAGTAAGTATTAAAACGTTTTTATGCACTTTCACAGGATGCTTTTAGGACACAAAAGGAGTGTGAGAATGGGGATAGGATGCTGCAGGGACATGTTTTGGTAACTTAGGAGGCACTCTACTATGAAACTACTCGTATATATGGTATCACGTTGATCGTATCGACCCTCACAATAAAAGATACATGTAAATTGTGCTGAGTAGTGAATAACAAAAAAAAACAATCAAAAAACTATTCCAGGAGGGGGTGTGGCTTGGACATGGAGCTGTGAGGAAGCATTTTGCAAGAGCTCCAGCTTTCTCTGGCCCTTACAGCCAATAATCAGCGATTTAAGCCTGCCTAACTGGACCTAAATGAAGGGGAAGACTGGCCTCCACTCCCAGGCACCTTGTGAACCCGCTGCGGGCCCTGGGGTAGGGGCTATTACCAAATACCTGGCGGCACCCGGCGGCGCGGGAAGATGATCAGTGCCTGCTAAAATGGCGGCCGCGGGACCTGCTCCCACCCTGCTTCAGCTCCATGGGAAGCGATCTTCACCACCTGCTGCAGCACATCGCCGCAGCGTTGATAACGCACCAAAGTCCCGGGACTTACCAGTGACGGGGGTTGAGACTGAGGCGACGCCGAGAGACAGAGGCACAAGAGAAGCTGCTGCAGTGAGCAATAGCCTTTCTCCCCCCTCCCTCCTGCCTCGACCGTCCTGCACAAGGAGTGAGATCCCAGGACACTGCTGCTTCTCCTGTTGCACTAGCCTGTCAGCTCTTGGAGCCTGGTGGATCCCTGCAAATGGAGGGAGCTGAACACACTGGAAGAGATCCCTCTAACAGTAAGTCTGTGACAAATGTGTCAGTATAGATTCACAGGGCAGCCAGCAGATCTCCCCCATGTATGCAAGAAGTGAGAGTTATTCACATCTCCCTATGGATGCTATGGACCTAAGGGCTCAGCTGAACGCAATACCCACCAAAATGGACATGGAGGGCTACATTCAGAGGTTGGAGGCAGTGTGTAGAGGGAAGCTGGGGACTCTTAAGGAAGATGTGACTACCCTCCACACTAATGTTACTACCTTGGAGGCCACAGTGGAGAGGCTCTCCTCGCAGGTACAATCCCAGCAACAGCTTCTTGATCTCCACTCTGGTAACTTTCACTTGTTATTAGATATGATGGAGGAGGCGGAAAATAGAAATCGCCGAAACAATATTCGGCTCCGAGGAATCCCGGAGTCGGTTGAACCACGTGACCTGATGCCGGCCCTTCATGGTCTCTTTAACTCCTTGCTGAGAAGAGAGGGGGATGTGCAAATTGAAATAGATAGAGCTCATCGATCCCTGGGTCCTAACAATCCTGATGCTACTAGACCAAGGGATGTCATTTGCCGCATACATTATTTTCGAATTAAGGATGACATTATGTCTAAAGCTAGAGATCATGATTCCATCGATTTCAATGGCTCGGAAATTTTGTTACTGGCCGACCTCTCATGCATTACTCTTGCTAAAAGACGTGCATTACGCCCCCTGCTGGAAGTTCTTAGAGAGAGACATATCCCATACAGCTGGGGCTACCCTTTCCAGTCCAGGTGAGGGGGGAGAGGGGGATGACTGTCCTGAGATCACTGGAAGACCTATTGGACTTCACATCTGCATTGGATCTGCTGCTGGTGGAACTGGGTGAGTGGCCACAGCTCTCCACTTTTGGACTGCGGGGCCTGCGTCGCTCTGGAGGCCCCTCTGTCGGGCCTTTAAATAAGAGGCAAAGAAGTCTACGTCGCCAACGCAGACCTTCTGACCGTCCTGAAGATACTTGATTTTTCAACAATATTTTGATGGCTCGGATTCTGCTTTTCCTTTTTTTCTGAGATTCTTGGTCTCCCGGTCCCTCCCTCGGGAGCTGTGAGACTGTACCCAAAGACTTTTATGGGCTCAAAATGAAACTCTACATGGCAGAGCCATGGGGGAGGTTCTTAGAAATATGGACCTCCTGCTTGTTGTTTTGGTCGGGGGGTTGGGAGGGGGTGGGGGTTTTGTTTGAGGCTATACTGTGCTGGTTGCCTTTCTGCTTTGCTTTGAGACCCATACATGTGAAACACGGAGGGTTGTTATTGTTACATAGGTATATATTTAAGTGCATCCTATATCATTTGTTATCTGCAAAAGCTCATGTTCCATTATTAGGGTCCTTATTAGTAAATGTCCATGACGGCTTATGATATTTATATATTTTCTTTTTGTTATAATGGCTGTTGGGGCCGGGCTGGTTGCTCAGTGTCCAACCACTTCTCACATTAGAGCGTGTCGGATACATTTGTTCAGAGATTTCTCTGACTTGTTAAGTTCACATTGAACCTGGTGGCTTGGAGCCTCCTGGTTCCTCAGACAGACTACTGTCCTCTGTCTGATCAAGTTTCTTATTTCTTTACACTTTTTCCCTTTTACACTTGACCTCTACTTCGCTTTCCCTCTCCCTTCATTTACCTTCCCCCCCACTCACTCTTGTTTGTCCTGGTTTGGCTGTAAGATAGAACCGGGGGTTCCCATGGCGAATCTGCAGCTCTGTTCCCTGAATGTCAGGGGATTCAATGTCCCTGAAAAATGATCGAAAGTGTTGTATCATATGCACAAGAAGCAGGTAGATGTTCTCCTACTTCAGGAGACGCATTTTAGGACGGGCAAGATCCCTGCTCTTGGTCATAGATATTACACACAATGGTTCCATGCTGGCAACCCACAGACCAAATCTAGGGGGGTTAGCATAGCATTGCATAAAAACCTGTGGGCTCAGGTGTTGGCCTCTAAGTCAGACCCAAACGGCAGATTCTTGTTTCTCAAGATCAGAATTATTAATGACACCTTTACTGCAGCTAATTTCTACCTGCCTAATCAGGACCAGGCTCGGACATGCAAACGTTATCTCCGTGATCTCTCGGCATTTGCGGAGGGATATGTGATAGCAGGGGGTGACTTTAATATGGTGTTGGACCGTGCTATGGACTCCTCCTCGGGCGGGTCGTCGGTGCCCCCTTCACAGCTAGAGAGCCTGTAACGCGTGCTGACAGATTTGCGATTGGTAGATGCCTAGCGGATCATGCATCCCACGAACAGAGACTACACCTATTTTTCCACAGTCCATAATTCTCATAGTTGGATTGATTATTTTTTGGTGAGCCATGGTCTTCTGTCCTTTGACCTGCAGACGGGAACTGATGTAACAATCTGGTCGGACCACGCTCCGGTGATGCTGTTCCTTCGGCTGTCGGGCTCGGCTAGGGGGGAGTGGACCTGGTCCCTGAACCCTGGATTGTTGAGCGATCCTTCTTGTCTGCAGGCAGTTCGGAAGGCAATTACAGATTCTTTGACATACATAAGGCTGATCCTACGGCCCTCCCCTTTCAGTGGGAGGCATTGAAGGGAGTTCTCAGAGGGGTTCTTATTCAGGTGGGGGCCCGACTAAAGAGGAGTAGAGCTGCGGCTTTTACTGAGTTGTTGTCTCAGGTTCAGACCCTAGAGACTGCACATAAGAGAACGAGAGACCCACAGATGATGGCTGACCTCTTACAGGTTAGGAGCAAATTGAGCACCCTAGTCGACACTACACTGGCAAGACAACGAGACCGTTTTCATAGATACTTGTATGAATATTCTGGCAAGCAGGGCAGAGCATTGGTGAGATTTTTGTATCCCCGTACATCTACTACATACAGTGCCTACAAGTAGTATTCAACCCCCTGCAGATTTAGCTGGTTGACACATGCGGAATTAACTTGGCATTGTGACATTTGGACTGTAGATCAGCCTGGAAGTGGGAAATGCACTGCAGCCAAAAAGATTTTTTTAATTTTTTTTTTTTTTTTTTAAAGGGTTAAAAGTTAATTCAGAGGGTCATTTATTATTCAACCCCTCAAACCACCAGTATTCTGTTTGATCCCCCTAAAGTATTAAGAAGTAGTTCAAGCACAAAGAACAATGAGCTTCACATGTGTGGATTAATTATCTCTTTTGCCAGCCTTTTCTGACTATTTAAGACCCTCCCCAAACTTGTGAACTGCACTCATACATGGTCAACATGGGAAAGACAAAGGAGCATTCCAAGGCCATCAGAGACAAGATCGTGGAGGGTCACAAGGCTGGCAAGGGGTACAAAACCCTTTCCAAGGAGTTGGGCCTACCTGTCTCCACTGTTGGGAGCATCATCCGGAAGTGGAAGGCTTATGGAACTACTGTTAGCCTTCCGCGGCCTGGACAGCCTTTGAAAGTTTCCTCCCGTGCCGAGGCCAGGCTTGTCCGAAGAGTCAAGGCTAACCCAAGGACAACAAGGAAGGAGCTCTGGGAAGATCTCATGGCAGTGGGGACATTGGTTTCAGTCAATACCATAAGTAACATACTCCACCGCAATGGTCTCTGTTCCAGACGAGCCCGTAAGGTACCTTTACTTTCAAAGCGTCATGTCAAGGCTCGTCTACAGTTTGCTCATGATCACTTGGAGGACTCAGACAGACTGGTTCAAGGTACTATGGTCTGATGAGACCAAGATCGAGATCTTTGGTGCCAACCACACACGTGACGTTTGGAGACTGGATTGCACTGCATACGACCCCAAGAATACCATCCCTACAGTCAAGCATGGTGGTGGCAGCATCATGCTGTGGGGCTGTTTCTCAGCCAAGGGGCCTGGCCATCTGGTCCGCATCCATGGGAAGATGGATAGCACGGCCTACCTGGAGATTTTGGCCAAGAATCTCTGCTCCTCCATCAAGGATCTTAAGATGGGTCGTAATTTCATCTTCCAACAAGACAACGACCCAAAGCACACAGCCAAGAAAACCAAGGCCTGGTTCAAGAGGGAAAAAATCAAGGTGATGGAGTGGCCTAGTCAGTCTCCTGACCTTAACCCAATTGAAAACTTGTGGAAGGAGCTCAAGATTAAAGTCCACATGAGACACCCAAAGAACCTAGATAACTTGGAGAAGATCTGCATGGAGGAGTGGGCCAAGATAACTCCAGTGACTTCTGCCAGCCTGATCAGGTCTTATAAAAGACGATTATTAGCTGTAATTGCAAACAAGGGTTATTCCACAAAATATTAAACCTAGCGGTTGAATAAAAATTGACCCACACTTTTATGTTTAAAATTTATTAAAATTCAACTGAGCAACATAACTTTTTGGTTTGTAAGATTTATGCTTCTGTTAATAAATCCTACTCTTGTTTGCAGTTTGAAGGCTCTAACTTATTTGCATCTTATCAAACCACCTAAATCTGCAGGGGGTTGAATACTACTTGTACATCCCTAGCATAAAGTCGGGGGCGACGGTCCACTCTCCTATGAAAATAGCAGACTCCTTTAGGCTGTACTATGATTCATTGTATAACCTCAGAGGCCCGCTTGCGGATATGCCCTAGGAGGAGTTCCACGCGAGGGTGGATGAGTATGTTCACGACACACCGCTCCCTTCTATTCCGGAGGCTGAAATTGAGGCTTTGGAGAGTCCTCTGTCAGAAATAGAAATCACAGAGACCATTAAGGCACTGGCAAATGGTAAGAGCCCGGGGCCACATGGTTTCTTGGCCAATTTTTACAAAGTTTTTGCTGAGTCTCTGTCACCCTTTTTAGTTCAATTATTTAACTCTATCTCAGCGACCTGTCCTTTCGCTCCGCAGACACTGATGGCCACGATTGTGGTTATTCCCAAACAGGACAGAGACCCCGGCCTATGCACAAACTACCGACCCATCTCCCTCATCAATGTTGATGTGAAAATATATGCAAAGATCATAGCGAACAGGCTGGGCCCAGCTCTCACCAAGGTCATACACAATGACCAGGTGAAATTCATGCAGTGTAGGGAGGCTAGAGATAATACGGTGAAAACCTTGCTCCTTACTTCATATATGCGCACAGGAAAGGTTCCAGCCTGTTTGCTATCCATTGACGCAGAAAAGGCGTTTGATCGCCTAGGATGGCCTTCCCTGAGAGCCTCCTTAACACAACTGGGGTTGAGAGCCAGGTTGCTTGAAAAGATTTTTGCTTTGTATCAGGGCCCCACAGCACGACTTAAAATAAACGGCATCTTCTCGGCACCCATCGCAATACACAATGCGACCAGACAGGGTTGTCCTCTATCCCCATTACTTTATGTTATTGCCATGGAGCACTTTGTGGTGGCACTCCGTGGCTCACCAGATATTGAAGGAGTACAGATTGGTCAGCATAACTTTAAGTTATCGCTATATGCGGACAACTTGCTTTTATATATTACTAACCCGCTAATAGCTTTTCCGGTGCTCATTAGGGAATTTCGGAAGTTTGGGGACATCTCGAACTTCAAGGTTAATTACTCAAAAACAGAGGTACTTAATATATCCCTGTCTGGTGACCTAGTGTCGCGGCTCCAGGTGTCCTTTTCTTTTAAGTGGAAAACCTCTGCACTTAAATACTTGGGTGTGCTGATTCCTACGGATTGGAGTGAAATTTATGAGCTAAATTATGTCCCACTTCTGAGGAGGACGATCTTGGACCTGGCGAAATATGACAGACCTCTACTTTCTTGGTTTGGACGCATGAGCGTCATTAAAATGGACGTTTTGCCCCAGTTTTTATATCTTTTCCAAACTGCACCGATAAATATTTCGGATAGTTTTTTCCGACGTCTGCAATCGGCGGTAAATAATTTTATCTGAGGAAGCAGAAGACCGCTGATCCGATTTTCAATTTTGACTAGACCTAAGAGTAAGGGGGGAGGGGCGGGTCTCCCCGACTTCAAAAAATACTATCATGCGGTTTTGCTTTCTAGACTAGTGGATTGGAGGTTTAATAGTGTCCATAAACAATGGGTGACCCTGGAGGGTCTCCTTTTCCCTATATCTCTGTACTGGCTTCCCTGGCTTGATAGGGCCTCGCGCCCTCCTGTGGCGGAGTGGGTCCCACTCACTCAGACGGTTCTAAGACATTGGGATAAGATTAACCGTAAATTGAAGCTGACCTCCAGACCGGGTAGGCTGAGTCCCTTGTTTGACAACCCCGCGTTCCCCCCTGCGATGGCTAGATCAACCTTTTTGTGTTGGTCGGTACAGGACCGTATATGCCTAGGACAGGTCGCAGATAGACTTGCGGGGCTCTCTGGCGTGGGGCTACTCCGGGACCGAATCGGTGGGACACCGCTCTCGTGGATGGAGTTTGCCCAGATTCGAGATTACCTCTCGGGGATTCCTTTGGGGGTTCTGACACCATTTGAGTTGCTGATGCACTCATCTGAGGGCCCTTCCCATGTGGTCTCCATGCTCTATGTCCTGGTCCTGGCTGGGTTGGTGTCCGACCCTCTTGGATACATGGAGGCTTGGGAGAGAGATCTGCAGATCACCTTATCTGAGACTGATCGCCAAAAAATCTTTGTACTCGCTCATAAAATGACGGTCTCATGTGCTGCTCAAGAACAGAACTACAAAATTTTAACACGTTGGTACCGTTGCCCCACTTTCCTTCACAGGCTTGACCAAGGAGTCTCAGGTGCTTGCTGGAGATGTGGGATAGACAGGGGCTTTATGCTCCATATCTGGTGGTGGTGCAATCTCCTCCAACCCTTCTGGGGTCTGGGTCTTTGAGGCCTTTCACCTGATGTCTGGGGTATATCATGAGCCTTCCCCCCAGATTGCCCTCCTGTCCTTGATTCCTACCTCTGTATCCTCAGTAAAGAGGGGAATTTTGAGGTTCTGTTTATTGGCAGCTAGAGCTGTCATTCCTAGAGATTGGAGGTTGACGGAGGTCCCTTCAACGCTGGAGTGGATAGCTGAGATGAATAAACTGAGTCGTATTGAGTCTCTGATGGCCGATGATCATGGCACTGGATCAGACAGGGGCAGCACATGGTTTCTCTGGCATTCTTTTAAGGAGAGTCCGGAGTTTGTGGACTGGCTGTTGCGGTCCTCTGTTACTTCTTGAGCTTGGTCAACCAGGCTTCCCCTTCCCTCCCACCCTCCCTTCTTTTCCACCCCTACTTCCCTTCTGTACCCCCCTTCCTTGTCTTTTCTCTTTACCTTTCTTCTTTTTTTCTTACTTTTATGGTCCGCAGGGATGCTGGTGATGTTTAGTTGGCTGTTGTACATTTAATTTCATGATTCTTTATGATGTGAAATAATTGGAGAATTATATGTGTCATGGCCGTTAGAGATTGATGCCGGGGTCTTGCCTTGGCAATGGACTGCGATTTTGCTACACCCTGGACTATGTATGACTGTGTAATTCTTTTTGTTAGAATTGTCATCTTTTTCTCCTTTATGAGCATTTGAAAAAGAATAAACATATTTACTGGGGAAAAAAAAACAATTCCAGTTTATCCTAGCAAAAAAAAAAGTAATCTATAAAGCTGTACATTCCCCCAAAATTGTACCACTACTGATACATTGTCCAGCTAAAAAAAAAAAAAAAAGTCTCTTAGGCCCCTTTCACATCAGCGTTTTTTTCCGAATCGCGGCAGATGCGGTGAAAAAACGGCATCTGCCGCGATTACCGCGACACTTGTGGCAAGCCCCATGCAATGTCTATGGGGCTTGCGATAAGGGTGCAGCAGATGCGGCCGCGAAAAAAAACCGCGGCTTGCAGCGGTTTTTTTCGCGGCACCACCTACCGAAACCGCACTTGCCGCATCTGCCGCACCCTTACCGCAAGCCCCATAGACATTGCATGGGGCTTGCTGCAAGTGTGCCGCGGTTATGCGGTAATCACGGCAGATGCAGTTTTTTCACCGCATCTGCCGCGATTTGAAAAAAACGCTAGTGTGAAAGCACCCTTACAGCTAAATATATATATATATATATATATATATATATATATATATATATATATATAAATTATAAAGAATATATATAAAGTCATAGGCCTCAAAGTAAAGCAACATAAAAATTTGTTTTACTTAACCAACCAGAAGGATTTTTGTCTATGAAGTAAAGCCAGTAACCTACAGGCACTAGCATGCTGAATCCAATTGTAATATTAGTGGATATTTGAAATGATGGATTTGCTTAAAAAAAAACAAACAAAACAAAAAAAAAAAACCCCACCTTTTGATACTTGCAGAATTGTCTTTACCACTTAACTGATTTGTGCGGCAGGGTGGGCATTTGTGGGTGATGTTCTCTTGTATATTGTTCTTCTTCCTCTTGTCCGGTCCCTCCTTTCTTTATTTAAATTTTGCGCCGCACCACCATTGCCACTTCTATCAGCACGTGCACATTGGTATTGTAAAAGTTATGTAATTAAAATGGCACTAGAGTTATGGCAAGCTGTAGTGCGATCTCTGGCACCATTTTATTGATGGCAGCAGAGACATACTGTATATGAACAGCATCTGCACATGCATAGTTATTTTTTTTTTAATTATCTGTGCACACGCCCCTGCCACTCCGTCGTTTCCACTCTGTTGTCATTGCAATGGTGCCGGAGATTGTGGTACACATGTAATTTTAATGATGTCACTATTAAAGTAACTGCGCACGTGCCTGCAGAAGTGGCAGTGGCATCATGGCACAAATTTTAAATAAAAGGAGGAACAATCCAGGAGGAGGAACATATACGTGAGGACCCGATCGACAAAGTCCCGCCATGCTGCACACGTTTCTGTTAGTTTAAAAGGTTTTTAATGGCAATCCATTGGCAATTTCATCTCTATAACTCAAGGTTTCATTTGATTCAGCATGTTAGCGCATGCATGGCACTGGCTTTACTTCATAGACCAAAAACCTGCTTGTTGGTTCACTTTAAGTAACTTATTCTGCAAAAATAACAAAAAAATGTAAACTATATAAATTTGGCAATGTTGTCATAATATTAACTTAATATCGAATTGTGAATGGTGAAAAAAAAAAAAAAAAAAAAAAAAAAAATGTACATTTTGTTTCTATCTTGTCATGCAAAAAAACAAAGCCCTCCGCTGACTATTGTAAAACTTATGATTCTCATTTTGGCGACTTTTTTTCAACAATTTACTTAATAGAATACAAACGAAGTAAAACGATACAAGTCTGGTATAAAGTGCGCAAAGGTGAAAATGACACATCTGACCTGTGCTGTTTATTTGCATCCTGAACAGTCAGATTTTGCAGAATTCTGTATGGACATTTGGATGCAGGAGAATCAGCAGTATTGTACCATTTTTTCCTGCTCACTAAATTATTAGATGCCTAAACAGATTTCTGAGTGATTTTAAAAAATAAGTGTTATCTGAACGTCCAGACATCTGTGAAACATGGTTTGTGATATACAAACTAGTAACGGGTCTCCTGACCTGAACTCATCAGCCTCATAGGCTTGTCCAAACATGGATCCTGATTCCCAACTTACCGTAATAGCCTGAAAAACATAGGTGATCTATAATGGAATGTCAAAAGCAGCAGACATTGCTTCTGTATCCTTCATTAATGTAATTACATAGTAGAGCAGTGGTCCCCAACCAGTAGCTCAGGAGCTACATGTGGCTTGGGGACCAGTGATGTGAGGCTCGCGGCTGTCTTCCAGTTTGGAAGTCACCATCGAGAGATCTTCTTTTAATAAGTACAAAACACGTAAGCTTGTGACCCACTTATCACAAGTCCTAGCCACTAAATCAGTGTCCAAAATCCGCAAAGGACAAAATTTGAATTTTTTTTCTTACCACAAAATTACTTTGGTCAGTCAACCATTGCACTCATGCAAGGTGCAGCTTTGCCTTGATTATAAAAGGGAAGGCATTACTAGTGCAGGACACCAGCCTCCAATCACTAAACACCTCCTTAAACTTGGAGGGCAGCGAACCACTGGCTGTTCTGCTCAGTGAATAGGATTCACATAGGACGCTGTTCATACAGGTTACTGCAATGTGTGCCCACAAGCTGCACCTTGCATGAGTGCAATGGTTGACTGACCAAAGTAATGCTGTGGTAAGAAAAAAAAAAAGACTTTTAGAAGTAGCTCCATATAGACCTGGATATCGGTAAGGTAGGAACCTCTGGATCTTGGTATATGCAGGAGCTGCATGTAGCTCGCGAACCTCTCTCAGAGCTAGATGTGTATCCCAACATCAGAAAGGTCGGGGACGTCTGCGGTACAGAAAAACATATTGAAGCTCAAATATTAAAGTTTGATATTTTTTTCTATCTTCCAATGTGCTTTAAAAGTTTTTTTTCTTGCTTGTTTTTCTTTCTACATGGATGTATACTCACCAGTGTGCATTTATGCCCTGATTCATCAATACCGGCGATTTTCACAGCGGTCTTTGAGGGGGCAGGATGGAGCCACAGCTCCTAATTCATTAAGAGGCGCATACCTATTAATGAATCAGGAGTGTCTGACAAATGGCATGCACCTGGTTAAAAACCTTATTCCAGTCACTGCCAAAACTAAGATTTCAAGTGTAAGGAATGTCAAAGCACATCTAATTTCATTTTGTAGAAATGACAAGTCTTACAATTTTTCTGAAACTCTGAGTTGCGCAAAAACGTTAATGAAAAATGCTCATTGGTTCTTCATTCTGGTCTTGATGGAGGGGCGGGATGGAGTGCAAGATGCTTCCTAAAAAATGAGGCAAGGTTCTGTGTTGTGTGCCTTACCACAAGACTTAGTCCAGTATGAGACTGGAGTAAGATTAGTAGGATAAGGAATGCCACCGCTACTCATGATGAGGTAAAAAATATTTGTACCGTGTTAGCCAGTAGATAGCAAAATATTAGAATCTGAGTGTCCTCAGTGGTCGATACCTTTTAATGGCTAACTGAGAGGATGGTAAGAAAAAGCAAGGCAAGCTTTCGAGACTATGGCCTATTCATCAGGCGCATAATGACACAAATTCTGAAGACACAGAAAGGGTGGAATAATGCAGTAAATACGACAGGTGACTTGAAGCAGAGAGTAATGGCCAGTCTTGGGAGGGGGGAGAGAACAGCTGGGGAAGTAAAATCAGAGTTCCAAGATAAGAGGCACAGATAGTTTCATTGTGCTTTGATTAGTGGTTGGTCGAGACCTGAAAACTTCTCAATGAATGTAGAAAGACATAAATCCATGCGAGACATTCATTCCTGCTTTCAACTTGTTAAAGTTCATCATCAGGTTATATTCCCACACTCTCCCGATTCTCTGTGATCTGAAGTTACCTTTCAGAACTAGTATTTTAGCCTGATCACACAATATTGGGTATGGCACCACAAGCATTGTGGTGTACTTAATTATATGTACTAAATGTGTGAGCGGGAATCTATATGTAGGGGAGACTGAACAACAACTCAGAACTAGGATGAACTCTCATCGCCACACAATAAAAGAACAACAGATTTACCTGTGCCTAAACACTTTTGTAGGCCTGATCACACAATATTGGATATGAAAATACTGTTCTCTCCCCCCTCCCAAGATTGGCCACTATTCTCTGCTTCACATCACCTGTCGTATTTACTGCATTATCCCCCCCCTGCATATGTATATATGTGTGTGTCTTCAGAATTTGTGTCATTATAAGCCTGATGAAGAGGCCATAGAGTCTTGAAAGTTGCTTTGCCTTTTCCTACCATCTTTTCAGTTAACCATTAAAAGGTATCAACCACTAGTCATGAATATGATAATCACAAGGCCACTGTGTCAGAAGTGGTCATAAATGGTATAAAAATGGCAAAAGTCAAAGTGTTTTTGCAGCGTAAACATTTTGCAGCTCTTAATGCCAAAGGTCTGGAGCAAAAGCTTTGATAATTTGGGTC
Source organism: Allobates femoralis (assembly GCA_033576535.1). Taxonomy (NCBI): domain Eukaryota; kingdom Metazoa; phylum Chordata; class Amphibia; order Anura; family Aromobatidae; genus Allobates; species Allobates femoralis. Next base: position 266,649,916 of record JARQOC010000004.1, on the reverse strand, counting down.
CCACGCTCTAAATATCTTTTCAGGGCAAAATCTGCAAATATGGTACATACCTTTATGTAAACTTTTTAATAGAAACCTTGGTACATAAAACACAAGAGTTGTCTGATTTTAGCAATTACAAAAATATAATTTAACACATTATATTTAAGTCTGACCATTTTCAGGATCTCTGCTTGCGGTCATTCAATAGGAAACTTCATTGTTTACTATAAGTAAAATCTGACCCGATGCATAGTCTGGTACAGTGCGGCCATCAGAGCAGTGACCAACAAAGCCATGTGCTCAGAGATCCATCAAATAACCCATGCTCTGAATTTTGGCACCTGGGAAGAAATTCCTGATGAATGACTGCAAGCAAAGCTCTTGAGGATTATTACCAATTGGCACAAAGTATATTGGAAAATTGTGGGAATGTTTGATTATACAATAAAATTTTGTCTGATACCATAATCCTCAAGGGGAGGGACAGAAACATACTTATATATCCAAGTGTTATGAGTAGAGCCCTGCTCTTAAGAAACAAACTTAATTTTACTATATTTATAGAATAAATAACAGAAGTGGTTGTCCTTATTAGATCACATATCAAACAAGGTAAGGCACAAAAAACATAATAAAATAACTAAACTGTTGATAATTGTATGGGCCCTCTACAGATAGGTGTTTGCTTGCAGGTGAAAGTAAAATAACAGTACTGAATTGAATGGTATAGTGACATAACTAGGATGGCTCGGGACTGAATGGTTTATATGGAAGGCACAAGTTCACGTCTCCGGTGGCCAGGCGCTCATACAGGTGGTGCAGTTTCTCAGGCTGCGGCTGCTCAGCTCCAGGTGTGGATGGAATCTCAAAGTCAGAAGAACTACTATCAGCATGAAGAGTTACTTGGTCCCCCATTTGTTTACTCAGTTTACAGTCTTTTTTCTCACTTGCTCCTTTCCCATCTCCATTCTCACCATCACCTTGTGGGTTGGGGTCTTCAATCAGTGTAGCAGCTATAAGAAGACTGGCCCCTCCATTCATACAGTGCGGATCAGCAGCTCGCCGCTCTTGAGATGACAGCAGCACGGTGTCCGCCTGATTGTCCCATCCTTGGCTGCCTTGCTCAGAGATGTGGGTGGACTGGGAGGAGTTTACAGACGGTATATGAGTTGAATCATCTGAGTCACTGAATATTTTTGGTGACTGAGAATTTTTCTCCCTTTCATCCTCGGACGTTTCTGTGTTTTGTTCATTGTCTCCTTCAACAGGATGAGAATTAAAGAAGAGATTCCATTGAGGTGAAATGTTTTCTGCCATAGTGGTAGTTGCTGGCAATTGTTTAGGTAGTCTATCCCTTTCAGAGCAATCTGTGGATTCTGATGGTGCCCTTGTACCCGGACCAAGATTTACCAATTTCAGGTCCACTGCTTCTTCCTCCTCCTCTTCATCATCATCTTCTCCATTTGATTCCTCACACTCTACAAAATCAGCTAGTGCACCAATAGGCACCGGGATAGTATTGCAGATTGCTACAGGATTGTTATCTCCACAGCTTACTGACACATGTTCGGATGTCCATTTGTCATCTTTAAGAATTTTGTGTTTCAAATAATTCAATGGATAATCATCAAATAATCCATCAGTACCATCTGCATCTGCAAAAAATTAATGTACAACGTCATGTGAAGCAGCGAATTGGCAATGATTTCGTTACTAGGATACAAAATTGTTTCAAGGGAAAAGTCACTCATAGTATACAGTGGCAGATTTGACATTTCAACACCCCTGATTAAAATTATTGTTATTGCAAACAGTTAAGGAAGTTGAAGATGAAATGGTCTCTAAAAGGCATTTGGTTAAAGATTACACATTTCCTTTGTATTTTAAGCATAAAAAAAAATCATCTTTAACATTATAAAAAAGGAAAATGGGCTGATGCAAAAGTTTGGGCACCCTTATAGATTTGTGTGATCAGATAACTTTGACCAAGGTTTCAAACATTAATTAGTCTGTTATGGTTATGGCTTGTTCACTACTATCATTAGGAAAGGCTACGTGATGACAATTTCACAGCTTTGTAAAAATCAAGCCTCCTGTAACCTTGTGCCAAAAAACAGCAGCCATGGGTTCTTCTAAGCAGCTGCCTAGCAATCTCAAAATGGTGGAGGCCCACAACGCAGGAGAAGTTTATAAGAATGTAGCACAGTGTTTTCAAGTTGCCCTTTCCTTGGTTTGAAATGTAATTAAGAAATGGCAGTTAAAAGGAATTGTGGAGGTCAAGATAAGGTCTGGAAGACCAAGCAAAATTTCAGCGACAGCTGCTCGTAGGATTGCATGAGAGCCAAATCACAGACCCAGCTTGAGTGCAAAGGCCCTTCAAAAAGATTTAGCAGACTCTGGAGTTGAAGTACATTGTTTTACTATTCAGAGACATCTGCCCAAATATGGCCATCATGGCTAAAGTTGATCGAATTCAAAGAGTTGTCCCATTAGTGATGTATAAAACAAAAAACTACTCAAGCACTGCCTCTCTGGTTGTTGCTAAAGGGAATTTGTCACCAGGTATTTGCTACCCCATCTGAGAGTAGCCTAACATAGGGGCAGAGACTCCAATTCCAGCAAAGTGTCATTACCTGAGCTGCTTACTGTCATTTTAATAAAACAGGGATTTTATCTGTTGCATATCTACCAGTTCTCCAAATGCTAAGCTGTGTATAACCACAACCCCACCACTAATTGACAGCTTACAGCTTATTGTCTATGCGCAGTGTACACAGAAAGATCAAATCGGTGTTGGGGCAGGGATAAACCATGCTCATGAATATGCATGACTACTTGGGAGGTTTACTAGTCCTCTAATGATGATGATCTGCTGATGAAACAGTTATTTTTATCCAAAACTACACCAAGTAACCAGTGACATCACTGGAATCGGGGTCTATTTCTTTATGTCATGATACTCCCTCCCAAAGTAGGTGGCAAAAACCTGATAGATTCCCTTTAATTGGCTGCAGCACTGATGTCACCTCAACAGCGCTGCAACCAATTAACAAGTTCAATGACTTAACCGCAACACTATCAATGTGACACTGCAGCCAATCAACAAAGGAGGCAGTGGTGGACCCGGGGAGGTGTCACGTACCCACTTCTCAGCACGTGACTTGGGGTTGCACCTGCAAGGGTTAATCAATCTCCCCTCACTCAATCCAGCACTCGACCTCTGTCCTATGCTGAAAGGGAGCATCAATCACACCCCGACTCACACTGTGCACCCCGCTTCACACACGCTGCCACCACTTACCAACATACAGGGGGTAAGTCCCTGAAATAATACTGTCAGCCAATCAACAGGATCACACACTTCTTAGGGCTATGAATCCTCTTATAACAAACAAGGTTTCAGCTTATTAAAGTTTTAAGCTTTAATATAAAAGGTACAGTGCTTACATAAAAAAAGATATAAAAATAGAAATAATACAATGACATACACATATGCAAACAATGAAATAAAAAGGAGAAACTTACAGAAACCTAAACTTAGCTTCCGTTGCCCGATGGGTAGAGCGGAGTTTTGGAATGATGATCACAGCAGCTTTCACTGACCCATCACTGTGACACCGAGCAGCAGCTGCGTGAGCCCAGATATAGACCCAGCCGGGGGGAGAGGGGGGTCAGATCCTAGACCGGCCTTCTAGTTTAAAATTCTAATTCTTGGCCTATGATTGGACGCTCACTCATTTAGCCATGCAGAGATTATGTTTTAAAAATGTCTTTGTCTTCTAACTAAGTGTCCTGGTTTTGCTTCCCATCTGTGGGTCTCTTTGATCACTATTGGAGATGGTTTCTCTGTTATCTATGATCTTCTCTTTGAAGCTATCTATATGTGTGATTTTTGTCACCCTCTGCTTTCCCATCATGGCTTCCTGGGGAGACCAGAGTCAGTGGGACTGCTAGGTTTGTGTGTGTTTATGTATCAGGTCCTGACCTCTCCTGGATGGGCAGGAGATTTAACCCCCTCACTGGTCTGTGTCCAGTCCCTGCGATACATATTTGCTACACCTCCCTCCTTATGAACGTGCATGGGGGCTAACTCACAGGTCGGCTCCCTAGCACGTACCTGGTTCCGGCCCACCTTGCCGTGATAAGCCATTGCGTTGTCAATCCCTTTCTTGTGTTGAATGGTGAAATCAGAAGCAAGATTCATACATTCATGACATTCAGGTTCAGAGACAGAGGTCTCTGCGGGGTCTTCCAGCACCTCAGGACTGTCATTTTCTGCTATGACCGTCTGAATCCCCTGGCTAGAGATAGCCAGTAGGGGAGTGGAAGCCCCGACCTCACAGGAACCATCTTGGACCTGCTCTGGGTCGGCAGGTGGTCTGGTTATTTCTCTACAGGTTGAGGACCCAGAAGGCAGTGCGGTCTCTGCATTCCCAGTACTCAATCTGTGGGTGAGAGTACCTCGGAAGGCCATCTCCCCGGGAAATAACGCCACTCTCTCAGTTGCCTGGCTGGCCAGCGACCCAGCTTTCCCATCACCCTGACAAGCTGTGGACTGTGACAGTCCCTTAACTTGACAGGCTGTTGGGACTGCCATTACACCTTTCTGACAGGAAGGGGGGTTTACTCTTCCATCTTCCTGGCAGACCAAGCGTACCAGTCTCCCATCCGGACAAGCCAGGGGTACCTCTTTCCCATGGTCCTGAACGGCAGGGAGACCCGTCTTCCCATCAGTCGGATAGACCATAGGCCCGATCTCCCCAATGTCTAGGCCGACTGTGGGGGGTGGTCTTTCGCTACTCTGACAGGATATGGAGGCTGCTCCTCCATCACCCTGGCAGGTAGTGAACCCAGCTTTCCCGCCAGCCGGACAGATTATGGGCTCTGTGTTCCCATCCTCGTGCCCAGTTGGAGAAAGCACCTTTCCCTCTTCTCGTGATCCCTCGAGATCCCTGCTAAGGATGGAGCAGCTCGCACCCGCCATGTCACAGTCTGTTGTAACACTGGCAGGTGGCATGTAACCACTGCTCTTGTGGTTACGATGCCCGCCTCCGTCTCCCTTAGCCACGAGATCTACTACCTGGAGGGGACCCTCAGCGATGCCAGCTCGTGGCGTGGCATGGCTAAGTCCTCCTCCACCATGAGGCCCATCACAACGTGATGCTTCAGGACCAGCACTTATCATGGGGCAGCTACCCACGTCCGTGTCACAGTCCACCGTGACACTGGCACGCTGCATGAGGCCATGTTCCCCAGGGTCCTCATGCCTGCCACCATCTATCTTAGCAACCAATGTTGCACCGTGGAGGAGACCCTCGGCGATGCCAGCTCGTGGCGTGACATCACTGAGTTCTCCTCCACCACGAGGTCCATCACGCCGTGATGCCTCCTGATCAGCACTTGTCATGGAGCAGCTAGCACCCGCCATGTCATAGTCCGTCGTGACCTTGGCAGGTGGCACACAACCACCGCTCTTGTGGTTGCCATGCCTGCCTCCATCTCCCATAGTGCTGATTCCTGCTACCTTCCTGGGATCTTCAGTAATAGCAACCTGCAGTGTGATATCACTGAGTTCCCTAACACCATGATTCACTTTATTGACAGGCAACACTGACATTTCCCTGCCCATCATCAACATCATCATCAACATTATTACCATTCCCATTATCATCATTGACCTTTCCCTGCACATTATTCACCTGAACATTACCTGACGTGTCATACCTGGGAGAGTTATCAGGAACATAATGTGCAACCAAAAGCCCCAAATCTATTCCCAATAACACATTGGCGGGGAGATTCTTGGTTACCCCAACCTCCCTCCACCCTCTTCCCACACCCCAGTCCAGATAAACTCGGGCCATGGGCAAATATCGGCGCTCACCCCCGATACCGGTGACAGTCAGTGTCTTTCCAGGGATAAGTTCATGGGGATACACGTATTCGAGGCGGATGAGAGTTCGTTTTGCGCCAGAGTCCCTGAGCCCCACAGTGATGGTGTTACCCACCGTGACCGACTGCAAGTTCTCCCGGGAACTCCCACCCGTACCACCCACAAACAAAATAGCAGCACTAGGCCCTGGGGCCTCAGATGAGGGGCTCTTCTTCTGCCTCTCCGGACACGTGGCACTCACATGTCCCGGTTGTCCACAGATAAAGCACTTGCGTGCGTCGGCTGTCAGCCAAGTGCTGGCAGCTGGGACAGGACATCCGGAAGGTCGACTGGCAGGGATGGTGGTCATCGGCTTACCCCCTTTTCCGTTGGTGACGATCGACTTCCGCACCTCCGGTCTCCGATTGGCCTCGTAGGTGTCTGCGATCTGCGCTGCTTTGTTCGCATCTGGTGGCTCCCGATCCATCACGAATTGTCGCACCTCAGAGGGGCAAAGATGCAGGAACTGGTCTTTCACCATCAGATCCTTTATCTGCTCAAAGGTGGTCACTTCTAGTCCTTGGATCCACCGTTCAAAGTTGGTTCTGAGCCCGTGGACCACATCACTGTAGCTGTCGTGTGGTCCACGCTGGAGGTTCCGGAACTTTCTACGGTACACCTCAGGAGTCAGGTTGTATTTCCTGATCAGAGCCTCTTTGATTGCCTCATAGTTACCATCTAGGTCTGGTGGGAGGTCAGCAAACGCCTCCGCAGCTTTGCCTCTCAGTCCTGGGGCTAGATACAATGCCCACTGCTCACGGGGTAGATGGTATTGTCTGCAGGTTTTCTCAAACCCCCGAAGAAAAGTATCTAAGTCCGTGTCCTTCTCCATCACAGGGAAGTTTTCCAAACGCGGTCTCCTTAGATTTATGTTCTGGGAGGGGGTTGTCTGAGGATTGATACCCCTCTCTACTTGGGCCATCTGAAGCTTGAACGCTCTCTCAGCCCGGCGTTCTGCGGCAGCAGCCTCTCTCTCGGCCTGGCGTTCTGCAGCCTCTCTCTCAGCCTGTTGGAACTGAACAATAAGCTGCCGGCGCGGATTCGGATCGCCTGTTCCCAGCTGTTGTAAGGCCATTTGTAAAGTCAAGTCCATGGATTCCTCAGAACCGGCATTGCTGGCACTTCCAGAGGGCATCTCCGGTGCAAGAACTCGCATTCCTTGGCCTGTCGGAGGTGGACTCTGTCTTTGATCAGGTGCTTCATCGGTCTGCGCCAAGTCGTGCTCCGCCAAGGCGTGCGCCAGCATATCCTTGGACTTGTCGGCAGTCTCTATTCCTCTTTGCTCGCAGAGGTTGATCAGAGTCTGCATGTTGTTCTTCTTGTATTGGGCTGCCATATCAATGAACAGCCTTTGCCAAATAAAAAAATAGAAATGAAACACGGGGGAGGGAAACTGTTTGCAAGTATGTCTAAGTAAGCACTGAGCTGACCTTGTAGAACTGGTCGTTCCTCGCAAGGACACCAATTCTTTAGTACAGGGAATAATTTCTTAAACCATGCACTAATGCTCTAATAGAAATAAATTCTATCCCACCGCTTGCCACCAATTTGTCACGTACCCACTTCTCAGCACGTGACTTGGGGTTGCACCTGCAAGGGTTAATCAATCTCCCCTCACTCAATCCAGCACTCGACCTCTGTCCTATGCTGAAAGGGAGCATCAATCACACCCCGACTCACACTGTGCACCCCGCTTCACACACGCTGCCACCACTTACCAACATACAGGGTGAGAAGTCCCTGAAATAATACTGTCAGCCAATCAACAGGATCACACACTTCTTAGGGTTATGAATCCTCTTAGAACAAACAAGGTTTCAGCTTATTAAAGTTTTAAGCTTTAATATAAAAGGTACAGTGCTTACATAAAAAAAGATATAGAAATAATACAATGACATACACATATGCAAACAATGAAATAAAAAGGAGAAACTTACAGAAACCTAAACTTTGCTTCCGTTGCCCGATGGGTAGAGCGGAGTTTTGGAATGATGATCACAGCAGCTTTCACTGACCCATCACTGTGACACCAAGCAGCAGCTGCGTGAGCCCAGATATAGACCCAGCCGGGGGAGAGGGGGGTCAGATCCTAGACCGGCCTTCTAGTTTAAAATTCTAATTCTTGGCCTATGATTGGATGCTCACTCATTTAGCCATGCAGAGATTATGTTTTAAAAAGGTCTTTGTCTTCTAACTAAGTGTCCTGGTTTTGCTTCCCATCTGTGGGTCTCTTTGATCACTATTGGAGATGGTTTCTCTGTTATCTATGATCTTCTCTTTGAAGCTATATATATGTGTGATTTTTGTCACCCTCTGCTTTCCCATCATGGCTTCCTGGGGAGACCAGAGTCAGTGGGACTGCTAGGTTTGTGTGTGTTCATGTATCAGGTCCTGACCTCTCCTGGATGGGCAGGAGATTTAACCCCCTCACTGGTCTGTGTCCAGTCCCTGCGATACATATTTGCTACAGGAGGGCAAGTAAAACTCAGTCTGGTTAATGAAAGCAACATTTGGCAATTAGCTGGAGAAGGAACTGATCAGCAGAAATGTAGCTCTCTGCAGTATGTCTACAAAATTATGTAGAAAATGCTATAAAAAGTGAGGACAACTATATTTTTAATTTCTAAACTTTGAACTCCGTTAAGATAAGCTGCTTATACAACCCTCAATACTTGGTAGCCCAAAGAGTCTTTCTGCCATTACAGCTGCCTCATCCCCCGCCATACATAGAATCGGCCAAGTGTTCCCGTGTTCTAAACTGAGAAGGGAAGAAGCAGCTGTAAGAAACCTATGGCTACAAGCTCTCCTAAAAACAAAAAGAACTGGATATTTTAATCCAATATGCCAATTCTTCTCATCCCCTACTTCACCACATCATCTGCTGGCTGATCCTGCCCAAAAAGGTGGATTTGGTAGCCTTTGTTATGTATAGGGATAATCATCAATTACTGTAAATTGGCCAAGCTTCAAGTGTCCACTGCTGTACTTGCAGACTGACAGTCAGGGCTCAATAGGATACGTCATCAATGCTAGATTGGGGTGACATTTGACTCCTATTGATCAGGTTAGAATAGCACGGCTCTGCAGACCGTGTACTGGCCATTCCCAAGTACTAAGCTGCTATTGAAGTGACTGATATCAGCTGATTTTTAGGGACCTTTCACATCAGCGTTTTTTGTAATTTGCGGTAGATTCGGCAAATTTTGCCACATCTGCGTAACGGCTGACTTGCGGGAAGCCCCATTCATTCTCTATGGACTTGCGGTCTGGTGCTGCAAGTGCAGTTTTGAAGTAAAAGAATCCAGCACCTGACCACGTCTCCAATGTCTTGGAATGTATTTTATTTGTGCATTAAAGTGTAAAACAAATTACATGAGGCAGCAGTCCCACCGAACCTCTGGACGCGTTTCGGACAAGAGTCCTTTATCAACAACCAGCTGTTGATAAAGGACTCTTGTCCGAAACGCATCCAGCGGTTCGGTGGCACTGCTGTCCCATGTAATTTGTTTTACACTTTAATGCACAAATAAAATACATTCCAAGGCATTGGAGACGTGGTCAGGTGCTGGATTCTTTTACTTCATTATCGTGGATTGCATTGGGAGTCCATCCGTGCACCAGCGGCTGTGGTTATTCCGGTGAAGCATTTTCCCTTCCCATCCCTGAGGAGATAAGTGCGGTTTTGCCGGATCTGGCAAATTCGGCCCTTGCAGCAGCGCAAAAAAAAATACCAAACAATGATGCCGCTAGCAGCGGCTTTTTTCCTTCGCTGCAAGTCCCGGATCTGGCAAAACCGCAACTGCCGCACCTTACCGCAAGTCCCATAGAATGGGGCTTGCTGAAAGTGAGCCATTACGCGGCAGATGTGACAAAGCTGCCGGATCTGCCGCAAACGGGAAAAACGCTGATGTGAAAGCATCCTTAGTGATATCAGGTGTATATGTTATCAATACCATAGTCCTGGTCAACCCCATTCAAAATATTTACTAGCTGTAGAGCCCGGCGTTGCCTGGGCATAATGCCCATATATGGTTGTAATGCCCATATATGGTAATATATGTATGTGTGTGTATGTGTGTGTATGTATGCATCATAGCTCCGCCCTCATACATAGCCATGCCCACTACACATCTGCCCCTGAGTATAGCCCTGCCTCTTCATAGCTCCACCTCTCCACATAGTCCCAGGGCTGCGCTATGTGGAGTAGGCGCAATATTGCCCATATATGGTAATTCTGTATGTGTATGTATGCATCATAGCTCCGCCCCTCCTGGTAGCTTCACCCCTTCATAGCTCTGCCATTACACGTAGCCACACCCACTCTACATAGCTCTGCCCCTGCATATAGCCTTGTCCCTTCATAACTCCATCCCTCCACATATTCCTGGGGCAGGGCTATGTGGGGTGGGTGTTGCTATGTGGAGTAAGTGGGCCTATGTCACACACACACACACCTTTATATATTAGATTTAAAAATGTAACAAAAATTTTTTAGGAAATACAAAACATACATTTCTATGAATAGTCTCACCTGTTTTGCTCAAACTCAAGTTTCTCGATCTTTTCAAGCTACCCAGTGGCTTGTACTTGACTTCTGTGCTTTCTGAATAAGATCTACAAAATGGCTTCAAGCTGTAGGACACATGGCACAAAGTAAAGTACCCAAGCGCTACATAAGTACACAACATACACATATCTAATGGCCAGCAATTTTTTTTGCCAATTTGAACACAAAAGGTTAATCAGGGAAGTTAAAAAAAATAACAAAATTGTCAAAGAGCGCACATGTTTGGTATCACCACGCCCAAAACTATAAAAGCTATTAAAAGGGAACTCCGGAGAGAGAAAACCTTTTAGTACAGGCCCTGCCCTCCTATATGAAGAACCAGACATGGGCACTGCAGTTCTAGGATCAATAGATCGCTTTAAAATCAGTAAAATCATACCTGCTCTTTTGCCCTCACCCCACCTCAGGGGTCCGAGAATATCAGCCTCATGCTGCTGGTGCGAAGAGGAGGTGTGTCAGGGTGTGGATGCTTGGAGCTGCAGGATCATCCTACATTCCCATCCCCTCACATTTCTGTATGGGCAGGGGGCGTTACCACTGGCCCCTTGGTCACATTACAATCCTGCCCCTGATATACCATCCTATGTAATGTGACAGGGGTGTACTGGCTTGAAATAGCAATTATGTAACCAGGCAGATAGACATACATACTATGATCTTCTGCCGTACAATGGTGCATATTGTGTGCGGTCATGTATGAGGCTAGGAGCAGAGGTAGAGCACTGCACTGATCGATTCAGCATTGGCATGGTCTCTTCTCCCCTACTGAAGTTGGTACTTTCATGTTCCCTCAAACTGTAGCACCATGGATATGGATTTTTGCCTTGCAGATATGAACCTACAAACTATTTTTCAGATCTGCAGTATGTCAACTCTTGCATTTTTATTTTTGCATTTTTCTCAGCATTATTGCAGCATTTGCAGTGTTCTTGGGTGCAGATTACATGTGAGCTTTCTCTACAGTATTGCCCATACAGAAGTGTGAGGGGGCTAGAATATAGGATGATCCTGGAGCCCCAGGGTCCATACCCTGGACACATCTCATATAGTCACCAGAGGCATGAAGCTGATTTTCTCTGACCCCTTAGGGAGGGGTGAGAGCAAAAGAGCAGGTATAGTTTCATAGATTTATAAGCGATTTATAGATCCGAGAACTGCAGTGCGCAGCTCTGCTTCATGTAAGAGGGCAGGGACAGTACTAAAAAAATTCTCTACCCAGAGCTCCCCTCTAAACTTTCTCTCTACTAAAACTGTGCAGTGAACACTGTAAATGAAAAAATATATAATAACTTAAGAATAAAATAAAAAACATAAAAAAAAGGACAAAGTGCTGTTATGCCATCATACTGCAACACAAGACGTGGAATAAAAAACAATTAATAAGTGATATGAAAGAAGAATGGTGTCAATGGAAAAAAGCCAACATGTCCTGTAAAACTAGCCCTTTGTCACAAAATAAAAAGTGATGCAGAAACAAGTTTTATGTAGAAAAAAATGGAAAAGTAGCAAAAAAGCCCAAACCTGTATAAATGTATAAATCTTATATCACAGTGATCGCAGTGACCCAATGAATAAAGCACTGACTGTGCAGTACAGATTGTGCAGCCAAAGATCACTATGTAATTGGTTTTCAATGGATCCAATTGGGTCTGACTTTTTCCACCTTGGTTGCAGTACTGTACGCTGGGTTGTAGTAGTGCTATATGCAACTTGCATCGTGACCAAGATTTTAGCGGAGCCCTAGCCTAAAAGTTGTCTTGCCACTTATACTGCTCAGTTAACAACATAGAAAAATATATATAATATTAACAAAAACAATTTCTGTCCTACTGTTGATTTTGCCATTTGGCCTTTGAAAACCAGAATAAAAGGTAGGATCACATTTTTCCTGCACTCTACACTGAGCACTTTCATCAGGATTTCATCTAAATCTCAAAAAAATGTGATTCTGACAAAACCGCCTGACAGATCCACTCCCTATATTATGAGGCAGAAAGAAGGAACTGGAGGGCTAAAAAGCGCAATAGGATCTTATATGATGTATAATCTAGCAAGAAACACTAGACTGAGCTCACCTTGTGTGGTTGTACAAGTCACAACCATTGAAAACGCATGCAACAGCTGCCGCAGATCCCCAAGAATATCTAAAAACAGGGAATTCTACTAGTGTGAAGGAGGATGCACTGACCAGTACACATTGCAGCAGGGAACATTTAACTGGCAAAATACTATAATCTAAGAGGCTTTAAAACGCATTGACAAATCAATTGTCATTCTACCTCCTGATGATTTTGGCAGCGCAGTGGAGTACCCTTTCTTATCCTTGGATTTACTATAATGAGGAAGATGGAGTCACTTTGGACTCCGTCTGGCCTCTGTTCCAGCATGCTCTTCACGGGGAAGGGGAAGGGAGCTGGCAGATAAGCATGTCTCTGTTTAGCATTTTAAAACAATGCCGATATATTTTTTTTTATTTCAGTGTCAGACAACCACCCCACCTTAATGGCAGGAATACTACAACGCTATTTGTATTATTTTTTTAGTTATATTGGGTATGTCTTACTTAGGACTTTAAGGACATTCAGCCCATATTTTATTAGTAGTCTATGAACATAAATAGGTATTTCACAGGAGTTCACATACTTTTTCTACAACTATATGTAAACCAATAGCACAAGTAATTAGAAAACCATTTGCTTGTCCAAATTGTGAGAAATCTTAAACTACATATTTTTTACTCACATCTCCTCAACATACGCTAATGTTCTCCCAACTGGAATCACACTTGGATACACATTGATAGGTTTTAGGTGATGTAAAAAGTCCTTAATCTAAAAAAGAGAAAAGATCAGGTTATTGACCAATATACTTTTATATTAGGCTCCTTAAAGTAAATATTGGTCCAGTTAGCATTAACAATGTGCAGTGGCTACTGGCGGGCATTGCAGATCAGCTTTTAGTCTCTTTTACATAGTTTTTTAAATCAGGTATATTTTATTAATGCAAAAGTGCACATAACAAAATTATTCATCCAGAACATATACATTTTCTATATATTGTTATATATGCCCAACCCCGAACTCTCACATCCCCCCTCCCTTAGACAGCAGGTATACCGACACATCCGTGGTTCAATACAGAAGGAAAAGACACAATAGGATGACAGTACTTTAAAGTCCAATTTATTCCCATTTCCAAAGCATAATCTCATATTCCAACCGATCAAACTATCCATCCGACCCGTAGTCCAACCATGGATACCACAGCTTCTCATACATACTCATTTTCCCTCTTTTTTTGTATATCCCTTTTTCCATCTGGGAAATATATACAGCTTGCCTGAGGAATTCGCTCCTAGATGGTGGTTCCTCCCTTATCCAGTATCTAGCAATGAGCTTTCTAGCCAGATATAGCAACCTTGCAATAGCTACTTTCAGGTTATTATCCACAGGAATTTCCTCCACACATTCCAACAGACACACCATCGGGTCCCTCGGGATCACACATCCATACGCCCCTCCAGTCTAGTAATGACCATTAACCAATAGGATGCTAGTCATGGACACATCCACATCATATGGTAAATCCCTGCTCCCTCATTCCCACATCTAGGACACGCTAAAGTGGATCTCAAGCCTGCCATAAATAAAAAGTCCAGCAATCTGAAGACTCTATGCACCATTAATAGCTGGGATAGCCTTCCAGGCTCGCTTAAAGATAGTCCAGGACCCACTCCAGAATGGAAATCCAGGTGTCATCCTCCAAGTCCCCTACTTCCAACTTCCTGGCCCTTATCGGATATTGAAGCAGAAACGTGTGCAGTAGGTCGCCATATACCGTAGAGATCACTCTTCTCATGGAGCCCTCCCCACACACATAGTCCAGTACAATATTCTGTTGAATAGACATGTTCCCATCTTTGTTTTGAGCTACAAATGCAGGTTTCATCTGTGCATACTGGTATCCACCCGTGGCTCGTAGACTATACTCCTCCTGTAACCTCTGAAAGGTTTTCAGTCCCTTTTGGTCTAATATATGGTAAACATACTGGATTCCATTAGCCTGCTACTCACTTAAGCACCCATAAATTCAGGTAAATTGTTGTTATTCCATATCAGTGAGTATTGTCAGTAGGGTCACCCCTCTAATCTGTTTAAGTCTCCCCCAAATTTTGTGTATTAATGTCAGAGTTGGGGTAAGTTCTTCCAAGAGTTCCCATAGAACCATCCTCTAGGCTTTGTATCAATGGGCATCTCTCCGTCATAGCCTCCAAGATACGCTTAATGGAGCTGCATGTGTCCCTGTGTGCCCACCCCCTTAAGTGTTGACATTGGCCTGCAAGGAAGTATATGCCCAGATTGGGCAGTGCTGGCCCTCCAACATCTTTAGGCCGTTGTAACAATTCCAGGCTAAGCCTTGCCTGCTTTGACCCCCAAATCAGGCTTCTGAACAGGGTTTTAAGTTGTTTAAACTTTCCTTGTGGGAATAGGGGCATTATGTAAAACATATAGTAATTTGGGCATCAGTATCATTTTGAGAAGGTTAACCCGGCCAACCACCGACACATGTAATTTATTCCAGGCTCCCACCTTAGCCTTAAGAATTCCCAAGATATGAGTCAGGTTCACATTTAGGTACTCTGTGATAGGCAATGATATCCAAATGCCCAAATACTTGAACTTCTCAACCATTCTGAGCTCCTCAGTCACCATAACCTCCTGGACCCAATCCATCTCTGCATCTACTTTAAACAAATTAGATTTATGGCAATTAAATTTCAGCCCTGACAAAGACCCAAAATGTTTGATAAGTCGCATAGCACCACTAAGGGATTCTTTCGGATTGTCTAAAAATAATAGGATGTCGTCCGCATAGAGCGCTATTTTTTCCTCCACCCGTCCATATTTGAATAGTCACCTCTTCTGCTTTTCGTATTTTAGCAGCCAACGGTTCTACAGCCAGAGCGACTAAAAGTTGGGACAGTGGACACCCATGCCTCGTAAACCTGCACAGTTCTATGGTCTGAGATAGTGCACCATTCACCCTAATTTTTGCCAACGTCTGAGTATATAGCAGCTGCACCCATGAGAGAAATTGCGGACCAAAGCCCATATATTCCAGCACTTCCCACAAGTATGCCAACTCCACATTGTCAAATACCTTATGGGCATCGAACGATAAAATTACCCTCTTGCCAACTCTTTGCATGTTCATATAAAGTCTCCTCAAATTAACAGCTGTAGACCTGTTAGGCATAAAGCCGGACTGGTCAAAATGCTTCAACTTAGAAATGATGCCAGTCAACCATTTCGACAACACTTTGGCCAGGAGTTTAACATCTGTTGTCAACAGTGATATGGGACTGTACGACCCCGGCAACAGTAAGTCCTTATCGTCTTTCAGTAGTACCACGACGACAGCTTCTCTCATGGATGTTGGCAAAATCCCTCTCACCCTTGCTTCTTCAAAGACCACTTTAAGGGGGGGGCGTGGCCTGGAGCCGACTTGGAATGGCCGCATAGACCGGGAGCTCTGAGGACCCAGAGACACTACAGCGACTTATCACCGCATAAACCGGCATCAGCCCCGCCTGTGACACACTGCTGGATCACAGAACAAATCGGGCACCCGATGGGCAGGGTAAGACAACCGAAGAGAGCGTCTCCTCGCAGGGTAACGGACTTCTTTATTCCGGCCCCATCCCCCAGCCTTCCTGCAGCTGCAAACAATATGGCGTTCCCGCCTTCTTCTCCCCAGCGCTCTACACGAGCCTCTAGGAGAGGATCCGCGGCTTCTCTAGCCTCACTCTCCTCGGCCTCTGGCCCCAGGGCTGACACACCATTAACCCATGCTGCCATGAGGGAGCTACTGGCAGGATTGCGGTCCTCCATACAAGAGACATGCAAACAATGCTGGCAGGGGTGAAAGGGGAAGTTTCAACGCTGTCTGGACGCACAGACCACCTTGAAGCAAAGATGGGGGAGCTAGTTAGGTCACACAACGACCTACTAGATGCTCACGCTGAGCTACAGGAAAAGGTGAACAGGCAGGCACTGAAGCACATGGACCTGGAGGATCGCTCCAGGCGTAATAATGTGAAACTAAGGGGAATCCCTGAGACTGTGCAAACTGGGGATCTAAGGGCTCTGCTGCAGAATTTTGTCTCCTCAGTCCTCCCTGCCCTACAACCTGGAGAAGTGGTCATCGATAGAATTCACAGGCTTCCCAGACCCTCCACAATAGATCCTTCACTACCTCGGGATGTGCTGGCAAGGATCCACTTTTTCGAGGTCAAGGACGACTTCTTGCGAGCCCTTAGAAACGGATCTGGACCTCCGGAGGAATTTTGCCACATATCTGTATTCCCAGATTTATCCGCGGGCACCTTGGCTAGGAGAAGAGCCTTCCAAGAAATTACAGCCATCCTGAGAACCCGTCGGATTGAATACCGCTGGGGATACCCCATGAAACTGCTGATTAAACGTGATAACGTGATCTATGCCTGCCTGACCCCGCCACAAGCTGAAGAACACTTAAGGCGCTGGGATCTTCTGCCAAACAGGAACCGCGACTCTCCAACCCGAGACCCAGTGGAGCCTTCGGATGCGTTTCCTGAGCGTCACCTGGACCCTGTCTGATCAGTTACAGTATTGTATCTACCGGTTATTATGCTGATACATACATATGCTTAGCCTTATGTGTCTTTGGGGACTCTATTCCTGCCTTTTTTCTTATTTTCTTTTCCTACTTTAATAGTTCTTCTCATAATTTTGTTCATAAATTTCTTTCTTTCTCAGACTTTTCCATTATTCCTCCTCCTCTATTTCCTTTCTACTACTCCTAAGTTACCATCTTCTTAGTATTACCTGATATTCTTTAGTCTTTCTCCCCTGTTCTTATTCCTCTCTTCTTCTCTTTTTCCTAACACACGAATACACCTCACCGACATATCTAATACCACCCCACCTCCTCTTGCATACCCTCTCGCATTCCCTTTAGATCTTATACTATTCTCACTATCTCTTTTTCCTACATTTCCTTTCTGTGTTAATTTTAATTTGGAAAATCCTAATTTTGGGATTTGAGTGCCCCCTACGGTACGATTTTGGTACCTCCTAACCTATTTGCTGTATCCTTTCCTCATTCCAATTGAGGTCTTGATACATATTTTGGGTGCATTCACCCACTTTGTCATATGTGTGACTTGTAAATAGTTTTCCCAATACCCTCCCTTCCCTCCCGAATTTTCCTAATCTTCCCTCACCCCCGTGCCTTTGATCAGTCTCAGCAAGAAGGCGAGTGTTGTAAACTGAAACTGAGAAACGGATTACTGACATTATCTTTGTATTTTTGTATTTCAGTTACCTCTCTCCCACTTCAGTCTAGTTAGCATTGAACATGGCCCTGAAGTTCTCCACGATCAATGTTAATGGGCTCAATTCACCAGGAAAACGCACCCTTGTGTGGAACCAACTCAAAAAGTTACGAAGTGAGGTAATCTTTTTACAGGAGACTCACCTACTCCCCCAGGATAGTCCAAGAATGGCTAATAATCTGTATCCTCATAGGTTCTTTGCATCTTCGGGTGCTAAGAAAGCGGGGTAGCAATAGTGATTCACAAGTCTGTTTCAGTTCAACTCCTGGAGGAAATAGCTGACCCTCAGGGCAGATATCTAGTAATACGTGCTCTACTCAATAACACAGCATACTCGTTGGTCTCAGTATATGGTCCCAATTCAGGACAGGTGAAATTTCACCGATCATTATTCTCTAAACTGAAGGACATGACAAAGGGCCCAACGATTATAGCTGGGGATTTTAATCTGCCTCCAAACAGACGACTTGACTCCTCCTCTTCCGCCCACTGCCGTACAGATATGGGCAATTTACTATCCTATTATCAACTCCACGATATCTGGCGCTATATCCATGGGGAGGAAAGAGACTATTCCTATATGTCGCCAAGACATAGCACATACAGCAGAATAGATTATTTTTTAGTAAATGATCCCCTACTGTCGAGCTGTCTTCAAGCAGACATCGGGCATATCACATGGTCAGACCATGCCCCTGTTTCCTTATCTATTTCGGATCCCTCACACTTCCCCCCTCAAAAGACTTGGAAACTAAATGATCATCTCTTATCCTCCCCCGACAATACACAACAGATCTTGGGGCAAATTAACGAGTATTTTATGCAAAATGACAGTGGGGATACTAACCCAGAGATTCTCTGGCTAGCACATAAAGCGTACATCCGGGGTATAATCATTAAAATAGCATCGCGAGCGAAAAAATTAAGGGAAGAACGAACGAAATCCCTTACACTCAAAATTGCTTCATTGGAAACCTTACATAAACAGACACCCCTTCCCTCAATACTCGTAGACCTTACCAAAGCCCGACAGGAATTGCGAGGAATACTATTAACCAAAGTTGAATATAATTTGAAACGATCTAAGGCAGAGTTCTATGGATTTGGTGATCGAGCAGGATCCCTATTGGCTCGCCGTATTAAAAAAAAACAAGTCCAAGGTAAAATTGACCATCTAGTATCCCAAAACAAGTCTGTAATCAGAAACCCCCTTGATATAGCTGAGGAATTCCGAAACTACTACCTCTCACTCTACAATTTAGAAACTGACGTCCTAACCCCCCAACCATCCTCAGATCTCATTAATAACTTCCTTGACAAAATCTGCCTACCAAAAGTGTCCTCTTCTCAAATAGATTTTCTAAATGCCCCTTTTACATTGCAAGAGGTTCAGGAAGTGATCAGGAGTATGAAAAAGGGATCAGCACCGGGTCCAGATGGATTCACGTACTCCTATTACCACTCCTTTCTACAGCCCTTGGCTCCTTTTCTTTTGAAACTATTCAATTTTTGGCGATCAGAGGGTCAGATAGCCCCAGAGGGTTTAGAGGCTCTAATCTCCACACTCCCAAAACCAGGAAAGCCTACTACATCCCCGGCAAATTTTAGGCCTATTGCACTTCTTAATAACGACTTAAAAATTTACGCAAAGTTACTAGCTACTCGTCTGTTGGTAGTGTTACCACACCTGATAAACCCGGACCAAGTTGGGTTCATCCCGGCTAGGCAAGCCTCAGACGGGACCAGACGACTATTAAATTTATTAGAACTGATGGAAAGAGACCCAATCCCCAGTGCCCTCTTGTCTTTGGACGCTGAGAAAGCCTTCGACAGAGTGCACTGGGGATACCTACGGGAGGTACTGGCAAGATTTGGAATCGTGGGTGGTTTCCAAGCTTCTATTATGGCCCTCTATTCTTTTCCCAATGCAAAGGTTAAGACTGCGGGATTTGTCTCCTCTAGCTTCTCAATAGCAAATGGAACAAGGCAGGGGTGCCCTCTGTCGCCATTAATATTTGCATTAGCAATGGAGCCATTAGCTGAGAGGGTACGACAGGACCCGGAGATCAGGGGCCCTGCGTTGGATCTAGAGAGCACAAAATTGGCCTATACGCCGATGATGTTGTTTTTTTCTGCAAAGATGTTGCGAAATCCATCCCTCGGATTATGACTGTTCTTTCCGAATTTTCGGAAGTTTCTTACTACAAATTAAATTCAACTAAATCCCTGCTGTTCCCCATAAACATCCCCCAGAATCTAGCTACGCAGCTCCAGTCCGAACTACCTTTTGTTTGGTCACCCATGGGATTCCTTACTTAGGCATTCACATCACACGCTCTGCGGACATTGTACGCCGTAATTACGAAAACCTTTACAACATGATTAAAACAGGACTGAGCTCTCACACATCCCTAAATTTATCATGGATTGCAAGAATCCAAATTATTAAGATGACATATCTTCCCAAAATATTATATTTGCTAAGATGCCTTCCCTTCACATTTCCTCGATGCTTGTTACAGTCACTACAAGCGATTTTGGGCGGCTTTGTTTGGGAGTCCAAGACACATCGGGTGAGCACTAAAACCCTTACCCTTCCGACCCGTCTGGGGGGTCTTGGTCTCCCTGACATCACTGCTTACTATTATGCTATCCATCTAGCGGCGGCCAAGGTCTGGTGGAGGGAGGACTCCCAATGCCTATGGTTGCAGATTGAACAACACTTCGCTCCCAGACACTCCACAAGATTATTATTAGAAGCAACGATGCTCCTCCCCAGAAAACAAGACACCCCTCTTTCTTCAATGCTCGCACTCCTTAAAATTTGGACACAACATAATAGGGGAATACTCGCTTTCCTACATCATGACATTTCTATTAGAGCTGTCGAACTTAGTGTGGACACTCTTTCTCTCTCCTCATGGAGGACGCTTGGGGTGGAGTTTCTACGACAGGTGCGTGAGGGGGAAGGAGTCAAAACCTTTTCTGATCTGTCTGATAGATATGGGATCCCTCGTACCTCCTTCTATCGATACCTCCAACTTCGTCACTTTTTAGATGCTATAAAATTACCGAAGGTGAGCCTAATTGACGTGGACCAACTTTTACAGAGATACTTTAAATCTTCTTCCTCCAATGACCGGGGGGTAGCTACTCTGTATAACGCTTTAGCAGTAGAGAGGGGCAACACAAAGCAACCTTATATGCTGAGATGGGAGAAACGTCTGAACTTCTCAACAGATCTTCAATTGTGGCAAAGGGCTACCACACATGTATCTGCTTTTTCTAAATGTATTAATCACCAGGAACAAATAAGAAAAACCCAGATGGACTGGTATATTTCCCCAGAGAAATTATTTCGCTTCACAGCCGGCTCTAACACTACTTCACCTCTTTGCTGGAAGAAATGCAACCACAGGGGCACTATTGAGCATTCGTGGTGGTATTGCCCAAAGATGCGACACTTCTGGTCCTCTGTAGAGTCCTTATTATCAGAACTTATAGGTCTCCCAGTAGACCTGACTCCAACGCTGGCCCTTTTGGGCCTGGGGCTGGAACTCTTCCCCCCGGGACTGCGTCCAATGATCACATTTGTCCTAATCTCTGCACGCAACTGTGTGGCTCGATATTGGAAACTACCTACTGTAGCTACGACTGAGGAACTCTTGAACTCCATTAATCTTCATTTCCAATATGAACTTTTCCTAGCGCATGATGCCAAAAGGAAGAATAAAGTTCTAATCTGGTGGGATCCATGGGTCTCTTCCCGGTATAATGACATATGTGTAATTTAGCATTTCTGAAATAATTTGATCTAGTTATCTGAGCTGAGCCTGGTCTAAGACCCCCACCTTTCCTTTTCATTCCCTACTTCTTCCCGCCTCTTTCCCTTCCCTTCCCCCCCCCACCCCTTTCATTGTGATTTATTGTGATTAAGAAGGCCATGTTGGCCAGTCATGCAGATGTTCATCTGTTCTATATCTGTTCCGTTCTATTTTTGTTGTAATAACAAGAAAAAATTATTTCAATAAAGAAATATTGTCATAAAAAAAAGACCACTTTAAGCTTAGGCAACAACACTTCCTCTAGACACATATACTTTGGCTGGAAGCCTGTCTGCTCCTGGTGCTTTCTTATTTGCCATCGAAGCCAGTGCAACATCCAACGCCTCACTTGTGAAATGAGTGTCCAAGCTCTCCTTATCTACTATTGTTAATTTAGGGAGTTTTGTGCCTACCAGGAAGACTGCTACATCCTCAGCTGATGCTCCCGCCCAAGTGGCATATCTCTTTTACATAGTTACTAAAAAAGATAGAGGTCCATAAAGTTCAACCTTTCTACACCAATTAGACATTGTCCATTGCTTAATTATTTGAAACCCACAATACCATTTGTTATGAGAAAAGTATCCAGCCCCTTTTTTTAAAAAACAAAACAAAACCTGTTATAGGGTCTGCCATTACTACCTCTTCTGGTAGAGCATTATAGATAGTGTCTGCCATTACTACCTCCTGTGGTAGAGCATTATAGTGTCTGTCATTACTATCTCCTGTAGTAGCGCATTATAGTGTCTGCCATTACTACTTCCTGTGGAAGAGCATTATAGTGTCTGCCATAACTACTTCTTGTGGGAGAGCATTATAGTGTCTGCCATCACTACCTCTTGTGGCAGAGCATTAGAATCTGACATTACTACCTTTTGTGGTAGGGCATTATAGTGTCTGCCATTACTACCTCCTGTGGTAGAGCATTATAGTGTTTGCCATTACTACCTCCTGTGGTAGAGCATTATAGTGTCTGCCATTACTACCTCCTGTGGTAGAGCATTATAGTGTCTGCCATTACTACCTCCTGTGGTAGAGCATTATAGTGTGTAACATTATTACATCCTGTAGTAGAGCATTATAGTGTGTG
>JARQOC010000004.1:266570311-266627046 GCA_033576535.1 Allobates femoralis | reverse complement strand
GAGTGATGCTTCAGTTAGGCCCCTTTCACATAGGCATTTTTGCCCATAACCGGCAGATCTGGACAGAAAAACGCCTTGCGGCACACTTAATAAATCTGCCGCATTTTGGCGAAAACGCCAGTGTCAAGGCAGCTTTAGTGATGCGTGGGGTGTGTGTGTGAATGATGCATGTGGTGTGTGCAAGAGTGGTGTGTGCAAGAGTGATGTGTGTAAGTGTGAAGGTATGTGTGATGATATTAAGCTTGTATGTGTGTGTATGTGTGATTGTACACCTGGGTGTTTGATGTATGCATGATGATATGCCTGTGTGTGATGTATGTGTGATAGTGTATGTGTGTAGGTGCACCTGTGGTTATGCTCTAGCCAGGAGTGTGCCACACTTGTAGCCACATGACCGCAATTCCCGGCTCTAACACTGGAGAATCCTTACAGCGTACAGTGTGTGTGATGTCAGAATTCTCAAGTCTGCAGTCACACAGTTTCTCTTCTGCTCTGTTGACAGGGTGTTATGGAGAGCCGACTATCAGGCAGCATGACGTTGCCAGTGACGCCCTGTCAACAGAACGTAAGAGGAAGAGATGCTCAGTGATGTGGAGCAGCTGAATCGTGGCAGGAGAGATCTGAGATCACCCTGCGCCGAGCAGATACTTAGCATCAACCTGCCTGTACGTTCTTAACTCCATTAGAAGAAAAACTCAAAGTTCGGAGATAACCCTTTTAAACAGTTAAAGAAAAATAAGTGATGCCCTGTAAACCAGGTTTTGACAGCTGAATTTCATGCGCTTGTCCAGACGCACCCAGAAACGTCACATTACGCGTTTCTGGGTGCGGCTGGACTAGCGCATGCGCTGTGACACCAACCTTGTCACACCTGCGCTTCCGGGTTCCGGGCTCCTGGGGTCGGCTGCACTCATCCATAGGAGGTAATGTCGGCACGAGTGCAAGAGCTCTGCAGCTATGTGCTTGCCTGCGCTTGCCTCTGATAGCAACTGTGCTTGCACTTGCGCTACCGCAGGGCAGGCTAAATGTCTAGTCAGAATGTTGCTAGGAGTACATCAATCGCATACTTGTGCTCACATGACCGTCCAATCTTGTGATTGGCACAGGAGAATCCTGAAAGTGGGTAGACCACATGCTGTGAGAATTCAGAGGCCTGCAGTCACCTACAGGGACTACACACTTTCATCTCAAACCTAGCCCTTTAATTATAACATTAAAACCTGTAGCATGGCGGGGGAAGGGCAAATTGAATTCTTACTCCGGGTGCCAGAAAATCTAGATACACCTCTGCACAGAGTATTTGGTGAGTTTTTACCTTAGTAATTGGTATTGTAGGCTGGCTTCACACCACGGCACAGTCCTATAGTAGCCTATGGGGCCGGATGGAGCTGGATGGCAGCTATCTGCCATCCGGTTTCTATCTGTCCAGTGGAATCCGGGAGAAATCGAATTTTTCTCACCGTACACAAAAACGTTGCTTGCAACGTTTTTGTGTCCAGAGAGAAAAATCTCCCCAAAATGCCGTATCCCGGATTCGCCCGGATCCGGGACAATCCGGCGCTCCCTAACATGGGAGCCTATGAGGCCGGATTGCTCCGATCCGGGAACCAGATACCGGCAGCTGCACGCCGCTGTTGTTTCGGGACCGCGGCTAGCTCCCCGCGATCATGATTCATTAGCAGCTGCAGCTGCGTCCAGCTGCACACAGGGCACATTTGGCCCTCCGGTTCTGTGTGCTGATCCAGTCCCGGGATGTAATGTTCGTGCCTGACAGCCCCAGATCGGACTGCGCCGTGGTGTGCAGCCAGTCTTACCTCTGTATTTGGGGAGTTTTTTACCTATTTGGGGAGTTTGTACCTCAGTATTTGGTGAGATTTTTACCTCAGTATTTGGTGAGTTTTTACCTCAGTATTTCGGGAGTTTCTTACCTCACTATTTGGTGAGTTTTTACCTCAGTATATCGTGAGTTTTTACCTCAGTATTTGGGTTTTTTACCTCAGTATTTGGTGATTTATTACCCAAGTACAAAATCAGAGAGGAACAATCAGAGAAAAAGTATAATAGAAATAATGCGGAGTTCAAGAAGAAGCGGCACTCACCAGTCTTCATATGCAGTGCTGGAGTTTATTCCATGTAATAACCAGGGTGCAGTTATGCAGGGAGGGGGGACTTTGCAGGGTTGGACTATGGTTGCACTGCTTTGCGCACTAGCGCTTCAACGGGTCCTGGTCCGCTCCCGTAAAAATCCCCCCTCCCTGCACAAATGTACCCTGGTTATTACATGAAATAAACTCCTGCACTGCATATGAAGACTGGTGAGTTCTGCTTATTCTTGAACTCCGCATTGATGTATCTTTTTGCTTTGAGCTGAGTAACGCCGGTTGAAGTCCTGCCGTTTAGTGATTCCCCATAGCTGGGGTGTCTTTGGTAGAAAAGCCTGGTATGGTTGTTAGGCTGGTTTCACACTACGATTTTGTGAAATCTGACGCTGTCCGATATAAATCGGACAGCATCGGATGCAGTAAATCGGATGCCATCGGATGCTTTCGGTCCGATTTTTTTTATCGGATCCGATCCACACGATCCGATAGAAAATTGGACCGATTGCAGCCGATTTTCTATCCGATCCAAACGCCGTCGTTTCTGGCAGCACCCAATTAATTTTCACAGGCAGACTCATGGAGTTTTTGCAGTATTATACCCCGAACTGCATCAGGATCCTGTAAAATTCCATAATTATATGCGGATGTCATCTGGTAGTTTTGACATCTCTAGACGGGACAGCACTTTCAGGCGTGCAATTACTACAGAAGAGCGTCTGATGTTAACCCTTCGGTATGTGTAATATCCGAGTTTTCACTGTATTTTTATCAGCAAAACAGATTACCGTATTTTTCCTTTTATAAGACGCACTTTTTTTCCTCCAAATTTTGGAGGAAAGTGGGGGTGCGTCTTATAATCGGAATATAACATTCTGGCATCCTGGGTTACTTGGGGGGGGGTGGGGGCAGCGGTGAAGTGGGGTCAGAAGTGGCAGGGAATGGTTCCTGCTGAAGAATCAAGTGGCAGGAGAACCACGTGTCCCCGCTCATTACCGACATGAATATTCACTTCACTTCTCCATGCGCACTGAAGACAGCGCACAGAGCTGGGCATGGGAGCAGGGAGCGCTCCTTTACTCTAATAGCCGGCACATTTGGCTGCTCCCCAGCTTCCTTCAGCTGCTGGGGAGATCGTGCCGGGCTATTAAAGTAATGAAGGAGCGGGATGTAGCAGCAGAGGCAAGTGAATCAGCTCTGAGCTTGTGCTGAATCACTGCCATGATGACAGGGGCAGAGCAGGGCAGATCCGTACCTTGTGTCAGCATTCCAAGGTCCCTCTGCTCTGTTTGCTAAGCCCCTGTGTCGCAGAGCTGAGAACCAGGAAGTGGCTGATCTTCATTCACACTGCACTAGATCTGAAGCTGGCAGGGCTGGAGGCCGAGCATCATCACTACAGCACAGCTCCTCCGGTTCAGCTCTGCCTCTATATTACAGGACATTGCACTACAGCACAGTGCAGACTGCACAGCTCCCCCAGCTCTGCCTCTGTATTACAGGACATCACAGTGCAGAGTGCACAGCTCCCCAGCTCTGCCTCTATATTACAGGACATCACAGTGCAGAGTGCACAGCTCCCCCAGCTCTGCCTCTATATTACAGGACATCACAGTGCAGAGTGCACAGCTCCCCCAGCTCTGCCTCTGTATTACAGGACATCACAGTGCAGAGTGCACAGCTCCCCCAGCTCTGCCTCTATATTACAGGACATCACAGTGCAGAGTGCACAGCTCCCCCAGCTCTGCCTCTATATTACAGGACATCACAGTGCAGAGTGCACAGCTCCCCCAGCTCTGCCTCTATATTACAGGACATCACAGTGCAGAGTGCACAGCTCCTCCAGTTCAGCTCTGCCTCTATATTACAGGACATTGCACTACAGCACAGTGCAGACTGCACAGCTCCCCAGCTCTGCCTCTGTATTACAGGACATCACAGTGCAGAGTGCACAGCTCCCCCAGCTCTGCCTCTATATTACAGGACATCACAGTGCAGAGTGCACAGCTCCCCCAGCTCTGCCTCTATATTACAGGACATCACAGTGCAGAGTGCACAGCTCCCCCAGCTCTGCCTCTGTATTACAGGACATCACAGTGCAGAGTGCACAGCTCCCCCAGCTCTGCCTCTGTATTACAGGACATCACAGTGCAGAGTGCACAGCTCCCCCAGCTCTGCCTCTATATTACAGGACATCACAGTGCAGAGTGCACAGCTCCCCCAGCTCTGCCTCTATATTACAGGACATCACAGTGCAGAGTGCACAGCTCCCCCAGCTCTGCCTCTATATTACAGGACATCACAGTGCAGAGTGCACAGCTCCCCCAGCTCTGCCTCTATATTACAGGACATCACAGTGCAGAGTGCACAGCTCCCCCAGCTCTGCCTCTATATTACAGGACATCACAGTGCAGAGTGCACAGCTCCTCCAGTTCAGCTCTGCCTCTATATTACAGGACATTGCACTACAGCACAGTGCAGAGTGCACAGCTCCCCAGCTCTGCCTCTGTATTACAGGACATCACAGTGCAGAGTGCACAGCTCCCCCAGCTCTGCCTCTATATTACAGGACATCACAGTGCAGAGTGCACAGCTCCCCCAGCTCTGCCTCTATATTACAGGACATCACAGTGCAGAGTGCACAGCTCCCCAGCTCTGCCTCTATATTACAGGACATCACAGTGCAGAGTGCACAGCTCCCCCAGCTCTGCCTCTATATTACAGGACATCACAGTGCAGAGTGCACAGCTCCCCCAGCTCTGCCTCTATATTACAGGACATCACAGTGCAGAGTGCACAGCTCCCCCAGCTCTGCCTCTATATTACAGGACATCACAGTGCAGAGTGCACAGCTCCCCCAGCTCTGCCTCTATATTACAGGACATCACAGTGCAGAGTGCACAGCTCCCCCAGCTCTGCCTCTATATTACAGGACATCACAGTGCAGAGTGCACAGCTCCTCCAGTTCAGCTCTGCCTCTATATTACAGGACATTGCACTACAGCACAGTGCAGAGTGCACAGCTCCCCCAGCTCTGCCTCTGTATTACAGGACATCACAGTGCAGAGTGCACAGCTCCCCCAGCTCTGCCTCTATATTACAGGACATCACAGTGCAGAGTGCACAGCTCCCCAGCTCTGCCTCTATATTACAGGACATCACAGTGCAGAGTGCACAGCTCCCCCAGCTCTGCCTCTATATTACAGGACATCACAGTGCAGAGTGCACAGCTCCCCCAGCTCTGCCTCTGTATTACAGGACATCACAGTGCAGAGTGCACAGCTCCCCCAGCTCTGCCTCTATATTACAGGACATCACAGTGCAGAGTGCACAGCTCCCCCAGCTCTGCCTCTATATTACAGGACATCACAGTGCAGAGTGCACAGCTCCCCCAGCTCTGCCTCTGTATTACAGGACATCACAGTGCAGAGTGCACAGCTCCCCCAGCTCTGCCTCTGTATTACAGGACATCACAGTGCAGAGTGCACAGCTCCCCCAGCTCTGCCTCTATATTACAGGACATCACAGTGCAGAGTGCACAGCTCCCCCAGCTCTGCCTCTATATTACAGGACATCACAGTGCAGAGTGCACAGCTCCCCCAGCTCTGCCTCTATATTACAGGACATCACAGTGCAGAGTGCACAGCTCCCCCAGCTCTGCCTCTATATTACAGGACATCACAGTGCAGAGTGCACAGCTCCCCCAGCTCTGCCTCTATATTACAGGACATCACAGTGCAGAGTGCACAGCTCCCCCAGCTCTGCCTCTGTATTACAGGACATCACAGTGCAGAGTGCACAGCTCCCCCAGCTCTGCCTCTATATTACAGGACATCACAGTGCAGAGTGCACAGCTCCCCCAGCTCTGCCTCTATATTACAGGACATTGCACTACAGCACAGTGCAAAGTGCACTGCTCCCCCAGCTCTGCCTCTATATTACAAGACATCACACTACAGCACAGTGCAAAGTGCACTGCTCCCCCAGCTCTGCCTCTATATTACAGGGCACACTACAGCACAGTGCAGAGTGCACTGCTCCCCCAGCTCTGCCTCTATATTACAAGACATCACACTACAGCACAGTGCAAAGTACACTGCTCCCCCAGCTCTGCCTCTATATTACAGGGCATCACACTACAGCACAGTGCAGAGTGCACTGCTCTCCCAGTTCTGCCTATTCACTAGTCAGTGTGAAATACGACCAAGTTGGACGTGTCATAGATGATTAAACTGGAATGGCCTCCCCCTCTCTGGACGTCTGGATGCGAGCGTCAGCTGCTTGTGTTTTTAAGTAGCTCCACACTCCTGTCCTGACAGGGGGGGAGGCCATTCAAAGTTAATCATGTGTGACACGTCCAACCTAGTTGTATATCACACGGACAGTGTGATACCAGCCTTAGACGGACACTGGCATTATAAGACGGACCCCATTTAACATTAAAAAATATTTTTTTTCTCTTTTCCTTCACCAAACTTGGGGGTGCGTCTTATAATCAGGTGCGTCTTATAAAGCGAAAAATACGGTACTTTTATTTTTGAGGGGGCATTTTGATGTACGATCTATGTAGTCTTGGCTGCCAACTTCCTAAACGTTTTTAACTATTAGGCTCCTTTCACATCAGCGGTTTCACGCTGATCACGGCAGATGCAGTTAAAAAACGTATCTGCTGCTTCACCTCTGACGTGCGGTTCACTTGCAGCAAGCCCCATGCAGTGTTTATGGGGCTTGCGGTAAGTCTGCGGCAGGTGCGATAAGTGCAGTACCGGCACTTGCGTCTGTTGCGTCCACAAAGAAAACCCGTCTGACCATGATTTTTTCGCAGCCGAAGCTGCCGCAAGTGCCGAAACCGCATTTGCCGCACCTGACGAACACTTACCGCAAGCCCCATACACATTACATGGGGCTTGCCGCAAGTGAACCGCAGATCGGCGGTTAAGCGGCAGATGCGTTTTTTTCACCGCATCTGCCGTGATCAGCGTGAAACCGCTGATGTGAAAGGAGCCTAATCCTCATGTTGTGGCCATTGAAATTGTGGTAATGTGCTATTACCCTTTTTGTACTAATGTAGCCCTGATAGTCAAATCCATGCAGTGTTGGACTCCTCATGGTACATTTGTTGTAGTGGTAATCCATCGTCATGCCTATATGTACCCATAATATTCACGTTAAGGTAGCCCTGAGGTCCATGTAGTAACCAATTTTGTAACATTATTCCTTTAATGCCAACTTAATTTAAAAGGATTGAACATTATATTAATAATAATTTTTTTTTTTTGCAGATACCTGGCAACAGGTGAAAACCTAACGTCCATGCATTACCAATTCCGGATAGGAATATCAACAATATCTGGAATCATTGCAGAAACCTGCTGGGCGCTGTGGGAATTTTTACATGGCGAATTTATCCCGCATCCCACAACCCAACAATGGCTGCAAATATCCGCCAAGTTTGAAGAAGTGTGCCAATTTCCACATTGCATTGGTGCGGTTGATGGAAAACATGTTTGCATTATGAAGCCGGCTGGAACAGGCTCAGAATTTTTTAACTACAAAAAATATTGCTTGATCGTATTAATGGCAATCGTCGATGCTGAATATAATTTTGTGGCTGTGGACATTGGTTCATTTGGACGGGGAAACGACTCTCAAATCTTGAAGCAGTCCAACATGGGTCGGCGTATTTACACCAATGACTTTAACTTCCCCACACCAAGACCAATTCCTGGCACTATAGACCCTCCAATGCCCTACGTTATAGTGAGTGACGAGGCGTTCCAAATGTGCCCAAATTTAATTAAGCCATATATAAGCCGGGGTTTAACTCCTACTAAAAGGATTTACAATTACCGACTTACTCGTGCAAGAAGAATGGTCGAGTGTGCTTTCGGTCTCCTAGCTGCAAAGTGGCGAGTCCTGGGCACAACGATAAACCTTAAGAGTGAGACTATTGACGAGGTGAAATCATGTGTGGTCCTTCATAAGTTTATATTGAAGCGAGAAAGATCAGTGTTTGACCCAGAGGAGATCGTGTATAGCCCTTTGGACAGTGTAAGTCTCCCTCCTTTGCGTTCAACTGTCACAGTGTCACAAATACGTGATCACTTTGCAAATTATTTTGTTTCGGATGTTGGACGAGTCCCTTGGCAAGAACAGATGATCTAGCTTTACTTAGTTAGTTTATTCACTGATTTTCTTCCCTAGATGTACATTTATGTATATTGTTTTTATATGTATTATTTTACAACTACAAATTACTGTTTTTCTTTCAAAGTTGAAAATAAAAATTTTTCATCCTAAATTTCTTTTTATTATTGTTAAATCTACAGTATTTAGTATCAACTTTAGTGTACTCATAGCATACAATGAAGTGTTGTGTTGACCAATAATGTACGCAAGTAGTCATGTCACAAAAGCTTCAGTGCCATCTCTCAGTCTCTGTGCTGTCTATTCTGTTCCCTCTCTACCCCCTTTGCCCCCTGTGTACCATGACCCACTCGATGTGTGCCATTTCACCTTCTGTGTACCATCAATCCAACCTTGGACCCCTGTGTGTTTCACCCATAATTTCAGAAGTGTTTTCCCCTCGTGTCTCCCCACAAAAAAACACCAAAGTAACCACAGACATACATTTACACTACAAATAGTCCCCATGATATTTCATCTGTAGTGCAGTGAAATTAGCAGGTGCCAATAGAGATAACCGGTGAATAGTATAGTCCTCTCTACATAAAAAATGCTGTTAGGAGGATTAATATGTTGTATATGGTGTTTAGCAATGTCTGGAGATTGTGGATTTTAATCCCGTGGCGCTCATTACCCGTCAGCTAAGCCAATAAGCTGCGTGAGATTGAAATCACCCATCAAAGATTTGAACATTGTTCGCTGTTGAGCTCGTTGCACGATGAGAGAAGCGTCATTTAAATCAGGCGCAAACCACTCAGATTGTTTGGCGTACCCAAATACATTTTTAAGGGACGATTTACTAACAACTCTACAGATGGTGGTCCCCAAAAACCTTTACAGGGGTGGTCCACAAAGACTTTCTTGCAAAGGTAAATTCCACCAACTTGGATGTAGTATAAAAATCTAGTCTTTATTTTAATCCATGAAAAGTGCATTACAAAGTGCCCCTCATGCTTTTAAACTTGCACTTTGTAATGCACTTTTAATGGATTAAAATAAAGCATTGATTTTTATACTACATCCAAGTTGGTGGAATTTACCTTTGCAAGATTGCCCTCCTCCCAGACAGGGATTTCTGCTTTCCCCGGATCTCTATGGGAAGGTGAATTGAAAAATAAGGTGAGCAGAACTCTTTCCTTTTTGCCACAAAGTCTTCTACAGGGGCCATCCACAACCACTTATTTATGTGGGTATACCCAACCACTTTTTTCAGAGGTTGTAGTCGAATGGCCCTCTGAGGTCTTTGTGTAGCGCAACAGTAAGGCTGCCTTCACACTGCTGTCAGGTGCTGTCAGGCAGTGTCCGCTCCTCAGCAGGAGGCACCGAATCCAGTAGGATAACTTTATTTTGGGCACAAAAACAGAATGGAGGACAAAAAAGGATCCTGCCAGATTACGTGCCTCCTGATGAGAACCGTAAACTCCCTGACCGGATCTGACCGCAGTGTCAAGCCAGCCGTTGGTTGGTGACCGCTACTTTAAGAAGTGGTTGTCCACCGTCACTTTGAAAAGTGTCTTCAATGTCACAGCGATCCAACCAAATATCCAACGTGGCTGGGAGAGCTGCAACATAGTTAGCTGATCGCTGTAGAGCTATTATAAAGACTAATTAGTGATCATGAACAGCGAGAATGCTGCTATCCAAGATCAACGAAACAAAGTGCGGTGCTTAACCGCTGTTTACCTTGGATAACAGCGTTCTTGCAGGTCCGTGACACTGAGTGGGGGGATTTGATTCACAGCCGCCATATTTGAATACCCACAGTTGGGTGTTACAATATGGTGGTCATGGCTCTTCCACTGCAAGCATCCGGGAGATGATTGTCTTGCGAAGCTCAACTCCCAGCTGTCTCGCCGCTGAACTCCGTGGTGTTATGATCCACAGCTAACGTCGGTAGTGCTGAGGTCTGTGTCTCTTGCTTTCATCACTTGTGTCGGTATGCCCACAATGGTGGCACCGTGCATTGTGGGATATCGACATAAGCCCGTCTGTGACACACATTATAGTTGATTGTGTAGTAGTGATTGTGTAGTAGATGTTTCGGTACACAAGTCAACCAATACACTCTACATGTATTGTATTGACTAATGCACAAAAACATACAAACATTGTAAATCATAATGTATCACAACCATGTAATGTGTATATGTATGTACATATCAACATGAATATGCATACATGGACACATTACCATTCCAATTGTTTAATTTTTACATGACACTTTTACTCCAATGATAATAAAACACACAAATTAAGCGGGTCCAACAAAAGTTTTTGTTAAAAATTTATAAATAAAGGGGGGCAGGTGGTTAAATGTTACTATAGGTGCTTGTAGACAGTACACTACTGGGAGGAGGCGGTGTCTGAAGAGTGGTGTCACTGGAGGGAGGGGTGAGGTGAATCAAAGGCTGAAAAAGAAGGGCTGTGGAGATCAAGGTTTGCATCGGAGGGACTAACAACTATGTGGGGAGGGTGGAAGGGTCAAAAAACGAAAAAGGAGTGGAGGAGCGGGAGTATTGATTAGGAACAGATGAAGTGTTGGTTACAATTGAGGTTTGTTGGAATGAATGGTGG
Organism: Allobates femoralis; assembly: GCA_033576535.1. Taxonomy (NCBI): domain Eukaryota; kingdom Metazoa; phylum Chordata; class Amphibia; order Anura; family Aromobatidae; genus Allobates; species Allobates femoralis. The sequence goes on along the minus strand of JARQOC010000004.1, from coordinate 266,616,190 downwards.
GGTTGGGAGGAAGGGTGGGTGCCTACAGGCCAGGATGTGGACGAGTGGGATTGGAGAGAAGAGGAAAAATGAGGATGGCTTAAGGAAACTGAAGATGGGTATGAAGGGTGGGAAACAGTTGTTATAGTGTGGGAAGGTTGAGGCTGTAATAATGGGGTAGGCACACGTGGTTGTGAGTAGTGTACAGCGTCAGTAGATGACTGGAAGGGCCCTTGGTGTTGAGGTTGTATATGTCTGTCGACATGTTGGGGAAATGGAGCATTGCCAACGTCAGGAGGATGGTCATGTGGATGATGTAGGGGGGCCAGAGATGGTTTAGATGTCCGTATATTAGGGCCCATCTGCCTAGCCCGCGCCACCAGTTCCTGGCAGCCCCGTAGTATATAGGACTGCTGATCAGAGGACATATTTTCCATTTCCCTGACCACCGATCTAAAATAGAGGGTGGTATTATCTTTTAAATATCCCTTCACCTCCATCAGGTTGATGTGGAGCCGCTCAAAGCCATTTGTCACTTTTTGTGACAATTGTCTCCACCTCTCCTGCTGGAGCTGAGAGAGATTTAAAAATTCATGGGCAACATCCCTATCTCCCCCCCTCTGTCTTCCGCAGTCTCTGGGGCCTCCAAGGGAACCGATGAAGCCAAGCCTTCAGGTTGGGCAGATGGGCCAACGGGCGCAGCCAGGATGTCACCGCTTTCATACGTAGGGACAGCTCTAGGAGGCAGTTCTGACATCTGTGTTGCGGGCTCCAGTGTACTCCCGTGTGTTCTGTGAATAAAAAAAAAAATTATAGCTTTATGATAGGGCTCATTAAAACATCCGTGCCTCAGGCATATGTGCGTTCCGTGTGTACACATGCCGGAGGCATGGACATACGGGGACACATGATCTCCTATGGGCCTTTTTTTGGCGGAGCCAGTGAACGCTGCTACACGCAAATGTCCAGGCACACAGATGTCATCCGTGTGACATCCGTGTGTATGGACCCCGGATGAAACAGGGCTGACAATAATTCTATTTCAGACTCACCTTGCTTAAGCGCTGTCTACTCCTCTCACTTCCGGTGCCGTTCATTAGGCTCACGAATATTCAATTCACTGAGAAAAAGAGCGGACCGGAAGTGAGAGGAGCAGCGGCACTGAAGCGAGGAGAGTATGAAATTACATGATGTTCGTGTGCTATCCGTGTATCCACGGATAGCACACGGACAGCACCCATCGTGTCACAGGTATGTAACAGATGTGTGTAGGCCCCGACCCCAAACGTCCGTGGATTCACGCACGTGTGAATAAGGCCATATACTGTTTAATGTTATTTCAGGTTCAATCAAATTACCAACAAAAAAAATAACCATAATAAATCTATACTTACTCTCTAGCCAGCGTACATGGTCTCAAAAACTCTAACGCCCGGGACTAGCGGTAATGTGTTTTCTTTGCTGCACCGGACCCACTGCGAACCCGCATGTCCTCATTGAACTGCCTCCTAAAGGTGTCACTCAAGGTTTTCCACTTGCTTTTCACTAAATCACCTTCAAAAGAACAAAATTGTAGACAAAATATTAATAAATATATATGAAATATTTTTTTTAAATACTTACAACGTGTTCTTTTAGACTACCTAGATCCTTTCACATAGTTTTATTTTCTGACTCTCAATAGCCTTTCTTGGCTAAAAGCAACAACATTGATGTATTGAAGATGAACTTGATATTTTAATACGTCAGCCCCCAAAAAATTTTTATAAATACATCGGCTGTATAAAATATTGGCGTCTTTCCATCAGTAATACTACTGCCACGTTGATGATTGCCTGTCTTGTAACCAATCAACGATGCAGATTTGTCGTGACAGTAATAGAGTGCTCCTGCTGCCCCACCCCCTGGTCAGCCTCCTGCCCTACACTCCTACAGTGTGGTGGTACAAAAATAAATAAAACCTCCCTGACGATATGCAGTCTGTCAGCACACTACACCTCCATCAAGCCTTTTACAGAATTTTACTACCCGTCGTTGCCTGTGAAGCAGAACAGCTGATCAGTCACATAACGCATTAACGGTCATGTGAATGATCATCTGACCAAGTTGCCAGTGAATGACACATAGTAAAATTATATAGATGCTATAAGACGGAGGTGAAGCGAGCTTGCGGACTGCGTAATGTCATTGAGGTTTTATTTATAGAAGTGGTGGGCCAGAGGATGAGCCGGGGGAAAAGAAGTTAGTGGGGTGGGTGGGGGGGAAAGTGGCTGGCTACAATAACCAATTTGGTAGAATCAAACCCTAAAAAAATTAAACAAAAATATATACTTACGGTGACGATCTTGGCCGCGGATGTTCAAAGTCTCCCAACCTCTGAGCACCCCCGCGCAGACTTGGTCCCAGAGTCGTCTGGTGGTAGCAATGTTGGCATGATTTGGGTCCCGATGGTCCCAGAGGGCTGTCCTAGCCTCCACAACTTGTATGAGGAGGTCAATGTCGATGGATAACTCCCCATCCTGATCTGTACCTCTCTGGGAACCATTTAATGTAAATATAGAAAAATGATAAAAAAAAAATGTTTCTTTTAATTTGTACATGAAATGAAAAAGTGTACTTACACGGCCACTACCACGACAGCCTCTACTACGACGACCCTGGGACTCCTGCGATGCCGATCCTCCTGCTACCTGTGGAAAAAATGTGTGAAATTAAAATATAACATTCGTAACAAAAGTGATTAAAAATACCAAAAAATTAAATATAACGCTTGCAGAATGGATCCTTACATGCTCCATTTCCCCTGTCTCCATTTCCCCTGGGGCCTGCTGGTCAACACTCCTGTCAGAGCTTGTGTCAGATATTTCTTCTTTTCGGAAGTCAAAAGGTATCCCAAAAGCAATACCGGTATATACATGCAAGTCAAGAATCTGTGGAAAAGCAAAAAGACATACAGATTATGATCAATACAGTCATTAGTCTGCATTACAAAAATACACAACAAAAGTACAACATATTAAAACAATCACACTTCTCAAGTTTTGCACCAATATTTACATACTGCAGCTATTGTCATGCAAGCCTGGAACCCAGACGCAAACCTTCAAGTCACACACACATACAGACACACAGACAGACAGACACACACATACAGACACACAGTGTGCCACAATTTACTCAGTGCAACATGTGTACCCCAAAACATTTTTACACACATACTTACATCGCTAGATGAGGTTGGCAATTAAATTTTTGAAAAAATTTAACTGTTTGCCGCAGATATCTCTCTAGAAGCAAGTCAAGAATCTGTGGAAGAGCAAAAAGACATACAGATTATTATCAATACAGTCATTAGTCTGCATTACAAAAATACACAACAAAAGTGCAACATTTTAAAACAATCACACTTCTCAAGTTTTGCACCAACATTTACGGTACATACTGCAGCTATTATCATGCAAGCCTGGAACTCACACGCAAATCTTCAAGTCACACACACACATAAAGACAGACACACAGACAGACACACATACAGACACCCTGGGCGCACCCCTGGACCCTAGACCATGGATGCAACCCTGGACCCTGGGCGCACCCCTGGACCCTGGGCACACCCTTGGACCCTGGGCACACCCCTGGACCCTGGGCACACCCCTGGACCCACCCCTGGACCCTGGGCGCAGCCCTGGACCATGGATGCACCCCTGGAACCTGGACGCATCCCTGGACCCTAGACCATGGATGCACCCCATGACCCTGGGCACACCCCTGGACCCCGGGCGCACCCCTGGACCCGCCCTTGGACCCTGGGCGCACCCCTGGACCCTGTAACTACAAGTCCATGTGCGCACCCCTGGACCCTGTTTGCAAATTTTGTACCTATGAACAGCACTGAACTCACCTCCTATCTGTAGCCTACAGCTGCTCCTGGAACACTCCATGGAGGAGGGCTGGGGGAGGGCTATTTGAGAGTTTGGGAGCGGTCTGGGAATGTTGGAGCATGCTCTATACAGAAAATTGGATCCGATATCGGATCCGATTTTCTATCTGATCCGATCCCCATAGGCAACCATTCTAATAGAATCAGACCAATTCCTGTCCAATTCTAAACGATTTTTTATTCGGATGCAAAAATCGGAGCAGTCTCCGATTTTTGCACCGGAAAGAAATCAGACAAAATCGGATTGGACGCAATTCGGATGCCATTTAGTGCACATCCGAATCGGTCCGATCCCCATAGGATCACATGGGGCCAAATTCGGATCTGATGCTGTCCGACATATAGCGGACAGCGTCGGATTTCAAAAAATCGTAGTGTGTAACCAGCCTTAGTGCCCAGATTCCGTCTTTTGTCCATGTATAATAGAAACACATCACCACTTTTTTTACCCACTCCTGGTTGAAAAACATCATTGTGAACACAGCCTCAGGGACTTTTTGCATGCCTTTCCAGAGATGAAAAACGTGTTTTTCAAGCACAAGACGCTACAAAAATTGCTCCTACATGCCATTTTATACTCCTAAAGGTTTTTTCAGCACTTTTTTTTGTCACTTCATGAGCATTTTTCATGTTTTTTTTTTCCTCCAAAGTATTTATCAGCATTTATTTGGTTGCCTTTTAACTTTCATTTTATGGATATTTTCTTTTTAATCCATTAAACAATGTAGAAACTAGCAGTTTTTGAAGGAAACATGAAATAGTCTTCCTATTGACATTCATTGCAAAGTATGGAGAGTTTAACTAGTAGAAAATGCCTGATGGTGGGTTTACACGTACCGATATCGGCGTCCAACTCCGACCAAAAGTCACGTGGTTCGTGCGTTGTATGGTGTGAACGTCCAATACGATGCACGAACGATGTCAAACCGATATCGGGGATCTAATTAGCCTGCTCTCCAACGGCCCGATATCGGATGCCGGTTGGAGCTGAATCGTGCTGTGTGACAGCCCAACTCCGATGTGCAGTACAACCTCCCCCATTCACTCCCATGTTAAATGGTCGTTCCTGGGTCGGGGTGCGTAGACATCGTAGGGACGTTGTATCACAATATTGTGCTGTGTAAGCCTCCGATGCAATTCTTTGAAATCCGGGCACAAAATGCGCGCTCCCGCGCCGTCGGATCCAATATCGGACCGACGTTGGAGCGTGTAAACCCACCATGAGGGATGGACAAGTCACTTTTAACCACTTAAGGCCCAGCTACACACACATATAATTGTAGTGAAATCATGGACACATTGTTCCATTTCGTGGCCGTGTACAAATGAAACAATGTGTCCATGATTTCACTGCAACCAGAGATCTGCGAACAATATCTGCACAGATATCTGTGTGTGACGTGGCCCTTAGGGTACCTTCTCACACCACAACCGCAGGAGACATTTTTGGCGGCGATATCTCTCGCTGGAAGTATCGCCGCCAAATTGCCTCCTTATTGCGGCGTGTAAATTGGGAATTTGGCGGCGATAAAACCATTGTCTCCTGGTTTCGATTTTAGAGCAATGCACTAAAACCAGGCAACAGGAGCGAGGCGACATATCGCCGCCAAATTCCTGTTTTACACGCCGCAATACGGAGGCAATTGGGTGGAAATGTGGCAGCGATATTTCCACGTCACAATATCGCTGCCACATTTCTCGCCGCGGTTGCGGCGTGTAAAGGTACCCTTATGGCCCCTTTACACGCAGCTACAGGTAACAGGTTTTCCACAGGTAACTTACTGGCTGCAGTGAAATCATGGAGACATAGTTCCATTTGTACACAGCAACAAGATAGAACCATGTCTCCATGATTTCACTGCAGCCAGTAAGTTACCTGTGGAAAACCTGTTACCTGTAGCTGCGTGTAAAGGGGCCATTAAGGCCACGTTGCACACACATATATATTGGTCACAGATCTCTGGTTGCAGTGAAATCATGGACACATTGTTCCATTGTACACAGCCACAAAATGGAGCAATGTGTCCATGATTTCACTGCAACCAGAGATCTGTGACCAATATATCTGTATGTGTAACGTGGCCTTTAGGGTACCTTTACACGTCGCAATATTGCATGCAATTTCACTTGCAATTTACTGGTTGTAGTGAAATCATGGACACATTGTTCCATTTATATATAGCAACAAAACAGAACAATGTGTCCATGATTTCACTGCAACCAGCAAAGTGCAAGTGAAATTGCATGCAATTGACTCACCGTAGCCGGGGGTACACGTAGCGGGCGTTGTTTCTCCTCCAGTCACGGAACCGCGCCTGCGGTGGTGTAGGCCCGGTGGTCCAGATCAATAGGGGAATGGCGGAACAGTGGGGTGATTTGTCTTCGTGACGCCACCTGCGGGTGTTCTGGTAACTTTACCAGCGCTGTTCGGGTCTCCAGGGGATGTTATACAGCGAGATGGAACGCTCCCCACAGGATGAGCGGGAATCCCCGGAGCCGGGAGCTGCGCAAGATGTTGTGAGGCAGCTGCGGGATACTGCGCGCTGAATCCAGGAGTAAAGTACAACCACACAAAGTCTCTTTTAGGTACCTTTACTGGATGGTAGTCAGGTACACTCGGACCGGGATAGTGAAGTTGGCACTTCTGTAGTTTCACAGCAAGCAGTGTTAGGCTTCCTTTCTCTAGTTCTGGTGCTAAGGTCGGGTGGATGTGGAATCCAGTCGGACCAGGCAGTGTATTCAATGAAACTTGCTTCACCTGGTTAACAGCACTGAGGGCACTGTAAAAGGGTTTGAGCAGGATCAGTACTCTTCCCTGGGCTCTCGTGGATGGGTGCATCAGGTGGAACAGGTGGCTAAACCTCCTGTTGATGGTGCTGGTTCTCTGTGGTGGCTGGGCAGCTCTCACAGCTTCGGTTCCAGTAACCGGTTAATTTGGAAAGAGTCAGATTAACTCTGTTTTCCTGAGAGGTGATCTCCTTCTTCCTATTATCCCAATTGCAGGGATCTCCACTTGCTAACAGGCTGGTTGGGCCTAGTGTGTCCCTCATAGGATGGAGGTTTCACACAGGCTGGCAGCTCTTGTAGCGTCTACCACACTCTGAAGTTTCTCCCTCCAAGACTCTTTTTATAGGGGGAACTGGCTCAAAGTCACCAGTGGAGCTCCCCCTAGAGGCTCGGGGTGAAACCAGGTGTTCTAAGTGTTGTATGTGTTTGTGGGTTTTGCTGTGCTGTTACTTGCTCCATTTGTGCTCTAAGGATTTCTGTGGTGCCCAAAAGGTGCCAGGGTGCCACATTCCCCCTTAGTTAACCTCAGTTCTCCCGGCTGAGCAAAAAGTTATTTTTACAACTTACCACTATACATTTTATATCATTCAATTTACAAAGTCTTAAAGGGATCCTGTCACCCCCAAAACACCTCCTAAGCTCTTAAAACCTGTCCCTAGTGCATATTAACACTTTCCCTACACTCCTTTTTGCTCCTAAATGCACCTAATCAAAGTGAAGAAAAACGTTTTATAAGTACCTGATTATTGATGCTAATGAGTGACTATCTATTCATAGTCACTCATCCAGGCAGCCCCTCTTCATGATATCACGCCTATTCAGGCGTGATCTTCCTAATAGATTCAAAATCGCGCCTCTCTGCGCGCCTCCCCACTCTCCCATTACGCACGGGCTTCAGTGGGGGCATTATGACGCGATTCGCGTCATTTCCTGGCGCCAGGTGACGTATACACCCGCGTCGCTCGCTTTGAGCTTCAAGTGCCTCACTGCGCATGCGTGCGGGAGCCGGAACAGAGCGGCCTGTGTCTCCGGATCGCAGGCACAGAAGAGGATTCCATTCCTCATAACAACAGTACGGCGGTCCCATTACAAACCCCTAACTTAGGGGTTTGTAATGGGACCGCCGTACTGTTGTTATGAGGAATGGAATCCTCTTCTGTGCCTGCGATCCGGAGACACAGGCCGCTCTGTTCCGGCTCCCGCACGCATGCGCAGTGCGCTCCCGCACGCATGCGCAGTGGGGCACTTGAAGCTCAAAGCGAGCGGCGCGGGTGTACTACGTCACCCGGCGCTAGGAAATGACGCGAATCGCGTCATAATGCCCCCACTGAAGCCCGTGCGTAATGGGAGAGTGGGGAGGCGCGCAGAGAGGCGCGATTTTGAATCTATTAGGAAGATCACGCCTGAATAGGCGTGATATCATGAAGAGGGGCTGCCTGGATGAGTGACTATGAATAGATAGTCACTCATTAGCATCAATAATCAGGTACTTATAAAACGTTTTTCTTCACTTTGATTAGGTGCATTTAGGAGCAAAAAGGAGTGTAGGGAAAGTGTTAATATGCACTAGGGACAGGTTTTAAGAGCTTAGGAGGTGTTTTGGGGGTGACAGGATCCCTTTAAAGAAAACACAAAAATCACTGAAAAGGAGTGAAAAATGTGGAAAAGGTGAAAAGCAGTCCGTACGGCACTAGTCCATCTGCCGCAGGCTGGAAAAAGGTAAAGTTAGTGGTCACACAAGTCCTGTGACAATTCGCTCAAAGTTTTTGAAAAGGAAAAAGGTAAAGTCCAGGGATACACGGTAAACTTTATACATTCCCTACGGGTGTCTCTGCTTGGGAGGCCGGTACTAACCTTCTATACCTTACCAGGCACTTTCTGTCCCCAACTTAGTATACTTGGGACAGAGCCCAGTTCCTCCACCCTTCTGTACACTACTTTTTACAGGTTTTTGAAAACAGTACTATATACAACACTTACAGGTTACATTTTCCACTACATTTTAAACCCATTCTCCAAGTTTGTGTGGGGGTTGGCCTAATGTACTAGGTGTGGATCTGCGTAGTGTGGGTGTTTCCAAAGCTGTTGGTGTAGTGTACGAAGAGGTTATTGGTTCTCTACTTCTGCTTTGTGTAAGACCATAGTAAGTGCGGAGTCTATCAACTGGACTGACCTCTGTAGGTAGTTGATTAGGAATGGCTTCTCTTACTGTGGGACTAGCAGGCTGACCGATTACAGGAATCTCAGGTTCCATGATAACAGGCTGCAATTCTTGCACTTGGACTTCTTCTTGTTGGACTTGTGGAATTGGATTAGGTTTTGGCTGATCTTCAACAGGTTGGTAGAAATGCATAACTGGTATGAGGAATGCTTCACCTATTTGTGGCCAATCAGCTGGTAAGTATCCAATTTCTGTAAGGACTAGATTTTCTTTTGTTTCTTCATCTTTAGTTACAGTAGGGTAACTGGTTGCTTGTGGGATTAACTGTGGCGGACATTTCTTCAAATGATCCCTTGAAACAGTCGCAATAGTATTCCCATTGTCTTTGCTAATAACACAAGTTTTTGAGTTATCATAGTGTGACGGCATAACGGTGTAGGGTATGGATTCCCAACTGTTATCCAATTTGTTAGTTTTTCGCTTTCTTTTCAGCACTACATCACCTATAGCTAGCGGTTCAGCTGAGGCGTGCTTGTTAAAGTCTTTTTCTTGCTTGGTTCTACTGATTTCTAGGTTTCTCTCAACTCTCTTGTACTTTTCTGTACTTTTCTTGGCGTTGGCTGACCCAGTCTTCATCAGAAGAATCTTCTGTGGGTTCAATGGTTCCCATCTGCAAATCAATAGGCAGTTTACCTGGTCTTGCTCTCATCAAGTAAGCCGGTGTGTAATTTGTCGAACTGACAGGTATGTGGTTGTAGATGTCCACGAGATCTGGAAGTTTCTCTGACCATTGATTTCTCTCTTCTACTGGTAAGGTCTTGAGCATGTCAATGACTATGTGGTTCATCTTCTCACATAAACCGTTTGTCTGAGGATGATAAGGTGTTGTGCGGATTTTCTTACACCCATACAGCCCTAAGAATTCTTGGAACAGAGCTGATTCGAAGGCTGGCCCTTGGTCAGTTAAGACCTGGTCTGGATACCCATGGGGGCGACAGAAGTAACTCTGGAACGCTTTGGCTGCTACCTCAGCAGTTAAATCCTTAACTGGAACGACTCTTGAGTAGTGATCGACGATGGTGAGAGAGTAAGTGTACCCGGTTCGACTTGGGGTGAGCTTCACGTGGTCGAGAGCAACTATTTCAAGAGGTTTGGTGGTAACAATCGGCTGCAACGGAGCTTTCTGAGTTAGATGGTCTTTTCTTCGAAGGTGACATGGTCCACAGTTTTTACACCATTTGTCAATGGAGCCTCTCATACCGACCCAGTAGAACCGATCCTTCAGGAGTCTCTCCAGCTTCTTCCATCCAAAGTGTCCTGCATCATCATGGTATGCTTCAAGGATCATTTGGACTTCAGTCTTGGGAACTACAATCTGCCAGATGAGTTCATGGGTTCTCGGGTTGAGGTATCTTCTGCATAGTTTACCTTGGTAGACGAACAACCTTCCTTTCTCCTTCCACAGGCGTTTAGCATTCGATGAGGCATCAGAGTCCATGTTGGCGTGTTCTTGAGTGATTAGATCCCTTACCAGGCTGACATCTGGGTCGTTGGCTTGAGTCTCCTTCCAGTCATGGTGAGGTAACGGGTTCACGGTCCTCTCTACACGTGTCTGGTTTCTCTGATGACATGTTGCTGTACCGGAACGGTGGAAAGCAGGTAGTTCAATCTCTTCCAGGTCATCTATGTCTTCTCCCTCTTCAGGAAGATGAGGCATTCGGGACAGGGCATCAGCAATGCCGTTTTTGTGACCTGCCCGGTACTTTACAGTGAAGTCGTAGTTAGCGAGTCTTGCTACCCAACGCTGTTCTAGGGCTCCCAGCTTTGCAGTCTCTAAATGGGTTAGAGGATTGTTATCTGTGAAAGTTGTGAACGGGGCGGACGCCAGGTAATGTTTGAAACGCTCTGTGATCGCCCAGACCAGGGCCAGGAACTCCAGCTTGAAGGAGCTGTAGTTTTCCGGGTTCCTTTCGGTGGGACGGAGCTTTCTGCTGGCGTAGGCTATCACCTTCTCTTTGCCCTGCTGACGTTGAGATAGGACTGCTCCTAAACCTTCATTACTTGCGTCTGTGTACAGTAAAAACGGTAGATTGTAGTCAGGGTAGGCCAGGATTTCTTCTCCGGTTAAAGCGTCTTTCAGCGTTTTGAAGGATTTGTCCTGCTCTGGGCCCCAGTGGAACGGGGGTCCCCTGATCTTGCCGTTTTTGGATTGACCTACTAGGAGATCTTGCATGGGGGCAGCTATCTTGGTATAGCCTTTGATGAAGCGTCGGTAGTACCCGACCAGTCCTAGAAATTGACGTACCTCTTTGTGGTTGATGGGTGCTGGCCAGTCCTTGATGACGGTGACCTTATCCGGATCCGGTGCTACGCCTTCGGCGCTGACCACATGTCCTAGGTATTGGACCTTGGGTTTCAAAAGGTGGCACTTGGACGGTTTCAGTTTCATCCCGTACTTGGACAGTGACTCGAACACTTCACTCAGGTGTTGGAGGTGATCTTCATAGGTCTGAGAGTAGACAATGACATCATCAAGGTATAACAAGACAGTCTCAAAGTTCTTGTGGCCCAAACAACACTCCATAAGTCTCTGAAATGTTCCTGGGGCATTGCACAACCCGAATGGCATACTGTTGAACTCGCATAAGCCCATAGGAGTAGTGAAGGCTGTCTTCTCACGATCCTCCTCTGCAACGGCAACCTGCCAGTACCCACTAGTAAGATCTAATGTGGAGAAGTAGTTGGCAGATTTGAGTGCAGCTAGTGACTCTTCTATGCGTGGTAACAGGTATGCATCCTTGTGTGTGACTTTGTTGATTTGCCTATAGTCTACGCACATCCTCATACTACCATCTTTCTTTTTAACCAGGACTAGTGGTGCGGCCCAGGGACTACAGCTATCCCTAATGACTCCTGCATTCTTCATGTCCTGAAGCATCTCTTTTGCTTTCTGGTAGTGAGTGGGTGGTATAGGCCTGTACCTTTCTTTGATAGGTGCATGGTTGTTTGTGGGGATATGATGTTGTACCCCTTTAATCCTCCCAAAGTCAAGTGGGTGTTTGCTGAACACTTGCTCATACTCCCGAACTACCCGGTATACTCCATTTTTCTGGTGAGAGGGTGTATTGTCAGTTCCTACACTGAGGTCTTGACACCATTTCTCTAACTGATCTTTGGAGTGAGGGGGTTCTACAGTGACTATTTGGTTTGAGGATTTTACATCAATCACAGCATCATCTTTTACTTGGTACAATTTTGCGACAGTTGCATATCTTGGCAGTCTGACTTCGTCATCACCATAATTTAATATGCGTACGGGGACTCTCCCCTTTCTTACATCGACTAACCCTCTGGCTGTCAAGAGCGTAGGACTACTGTCGGACATTACAGGTTCTACTACAGCTTGGTAGTCCTGCTCTCTGAGGCCTATGGCTGCTCGACACCAGATCATCATTTCTCTTCTGGGTGGTACCACAATTGGAATGGGATCTGTGACTCTTACTCTGCCAATTTCACCATTTGACAAGGTTACCTGTTGTTGATACACCAGAGCTCTGATCTGCTTTTGGATAGCCCTCTTTTCTCTGGGTTTACCGGCTTCAGCACTCTGTTGGAGTAAAAACAACACTTCATCGAGGCATTTGATCATGACATTGGTACCCAATATGACATATGGATCCTTGTGGTTAGGCTTATCCTGGACCACTAAGATACCCTGGTTTTTCAACTGCACCCTCCCCACCTTTACTGTAGCTTCCCACTGTCCCTCTATGGTAACCTGTATACCATTAGTGGCTTCAAGGTTCATCTCGGGATTAGGGGGTTCTAGCTTAATATCTGGCCAGAACTGCTTGTAAAGGGTACTGGGGATGGATGTCACCTGAGATCCAGTGTCTATCAAGGCGGAGATAGCGATGCCATCGATGACGATTGGTAAGTATGGACAGTCTCCCACATACTTGTGTTCCCAGCTGGACGTAGGGCCTGGACAGTCTACTCCTGGGGTTGGCCCTTCTCGCCCAGGGGTCGCTCGTTTAAAGGACGGGATTGCAGGTTGCGTCCTCCTAAGTCGTTCTGCTGACTGTTGCGGCGTCTGTCAGGACTGCGACGGTCTGCAGGTTTTCCTCGCGACGGCTGTGTCTTTCTCCTCATCCACGGGACGTCGTCTGGACTGTCGGCGAGTTGAATCTTGTCCGATGGCCTTGCATCTGTCTTGGGTCTTCTCCCAGCTTGTAGCTTGGCCACGTCTTTCATCAGCTGCTCGACATTAGCACACAGTTGATCAAACCGGTCAGGTGTTACAGTCTGTGCACTGGACTGAATCGCAGGGATTGGAGATGCTGCTGCCGGCACGGAAGGTGTGTCAGTGTACTGCTGCTGCGGTGAAGCGGGATCAGGTACTTCAGCAAGTCGTTGTCCCCAAACTGTTAAGTCTCTCAAGGTGTCAAACTCTGCGCCTGGATTTTGTATGGACCACCAGCTTGCTTGCTTTCTATCCTCAGACAGTTTAAGGCCCACAATAAATTGTCCAATTAACGCTTTGTTCTCATCTCGAGCACTATCAGGATCGACTTGTTTTAACAGTCTGTATGCTTCTTGCAAGCGCAGTGAATAATCAAGGACACTTTCTTGTGTCCCTTGGTTACAAAGATAGAATGACAGTCTTAATCCAGCTTCGGTATGGCACTCAAAGACCCTGGTTAATCTAGCGAATATCTGCTCCACAGATTCCTGAACTTCTACAGGCCAGCTGCGGCTCTGCAGTTCGGCTGCACCGGTTAACTGTCCCGACTGGTTGCTGTCCATCAAGAGGTATGTTTTGGGGTGCCGCTTGGTCTAGCGGGGGCACCGCGTGATCGGGAGGCGGTTTACTCATGGTCGCTCACCCTTAGTTAAGCGTAGCCTTTCCCTCAGTTTCAAACGGAAGTCTCGGCCTCGCGGTGAGGAGTGAGGCACCACGGGAGTTTCCGGTTCCTGCTGCGTACGGAGGAAGTCGTCAGAGCGTGGGGGCGGGGCCAATCTTCGCGCCCTCTGCACAGTCACGCCCCTTTTTTTCCCGCCTTTTCGCGCAGCAATGGCGGACCAAATGTACAGTTCGATATTTACAGTCAATAAATAGCACACAATACCCGTGATAACGGGCCTGCTCGTATCCTGTTCGTGACGCCAAATTCTGACTCACCGTAGCCGGGGGTACACGTAGCGGGCGTTGTTTCTCCTCCAGTCACGGAACCGCGCCTGCGGTGGTGTAGGCCCGGTGGTCCAGATCAATAGGGGAATGGCGGAACAGTGGGGTGATTTGTCTTCGTGACGCCACCTGCGGGTGTACTGGTAACTTTACCAGCGCTGTTCGGGTCTCCGGGGGATGTTATACAGCGAGATGGAACGATCCCCACAGGATGAGCGGGAATCCCCAGAGCCGGGAGCTGCGCAAGATGTTGTGAGGCAGCTGCGGGATACTGCGCGCTGAATCCAGGAGTAAAGTACAACCACACAAAGTCTCTTTTAGGTACCTTTACTGGATGGTAGTCAGGTACACTCGGACCGGGATAGTGAAGTTGGCACTTCTGGAGTTTCACAGCAAGCAGTGTTAGGCTTCCTTTCTCTAGTTCTGGTGCTAAGGTCGGGTGGATGTGGAATCCAGCCGGACCGGGCAGTGTATTCAATGAAACTTGCTTCACCTGGTTAACAGCACTGAGGGCACTGTAAAAGGGTTTGAGCAGGATCAGTACTCTTCCCTGGGCTCTCGTGGATGGGTGCATCAGGTGGAACAGGTGGCTAAACCTCCTGTTGATGGTGCTGGTTCTCTGTGGTGGCTGGGCAGCTCTCACAGCTTCGGTTCCAGTAACCGGTTAATTTGGAAAGAGTCAGATTAACTCTGTTTTCCTGAGAGGTGATCTCCTTCTTCCTATTATCCCAATTGCAGGGATCTCCACTTGCTAACAGGCTGGTTGGGCCTAGTGTGTCCCTCATAGGATGGAGGTTTCACACAGGCTGGCAGCTCTTGTAGCGTCTACCACACTCTGAAGTTTCTCCCTCCAAGACTCTTTTTATAGGGGGAACTGGTTCAAAGTCACCAGTGGAGCTCCCCCTAGAGGCTCGGGGTGAAACCAGGTGTTCTAAGTGTTGTTTGTGTTTGTGGGTTTTGCTGTGCTGTTACTTACTCCATTTGTGCTCTAAGGATTTCTGTGGTGCCCAAAAGGTGCCAGGGTGCCACACAATGTTGCGATGTGTAATGGTACCCTTATGGTACATTTACACGCGGCCACAGGAAGGTAGGAACAGACAGGCATCGGACACAAATTGTGCCTGTTGCCTTGAAAAGACCCCGATGTGGCTGCGTGTAATTCAGGACTTTCCTTCCTGTGTCTTCCCTGAAGGAAGGAAAGTCCTGTATTACACGCAGCCACATCGAGGTCTTTTCAAGGCAACAGGCACAATTTGTGTCCGATGCCTGCCTGTTCCTACCTTCCTGTGGCCGCGTGTAAATGTACCATTAGACTAAAGGCCGGGTTACACATACCGATGTTCCAGCGACCTGATCAACGATCCGACTGGACCGGGATCGCTGGAACATCAGTAATGGTACCTTTACACGCCGCAACAGGATGGTGGCAACAACCGGGTGCTTCACGTGCACGAGCACGCACAAACGGTTGCCAACGGTACCCGCACCACCTTTACACGCCCCAACAAGGTGCGCTACGGTAGGTTACATCTATCTCTGGATACACCGCCGGGTGCCACAAGTTACCTTCTGTAGCTTACCTTACCACATTTACACGCCGGAACAAAGGCAGCAGGGACAACACATAGGTGTGCCTTGTGGATTACGAGAATTCCGTACGCTGATAGGACAAAGCAATAACATCATGATTGGGCAGCCAGCGCAGGAGGCTGACTAATACATGACGCACGAGCAATTGTGTAATGTGAGTGGTCAGCTCCTTAAATATGCCGCCCTATGCAGCGACTACCAATCGTAACGCAAGAGCTTCCTCCAATGATCGCTGAAGGGGGGTGGTTTCCCGGAGGCTGTGTCACGCCCCGGGGAGTTATCTAGGTGACGAATAAACCTTACCCTACCATATTTACACGCCGATACAACCCGCAACCATCGCCTTGAAATCCACCTGTTTTAGGGCTCTGCTCTGAAACAGGTGCCTCAAGTGACGGGTGGCAACAACCGTCTTCACACGCCGCAACAGCAGGTTGATTTGGCGGTGCAAGATACATTTCTCTCATGTACCCGGTTGTTGCCACCATCCTGTTGCGGCGTGTAAAGGTACCATAAGTGATCGCTGATGAGATCTCACCAGCGATCACCCAGTGATGCCGGTCGCAGGGATCTGTCAGGTGTCTCGGGCGCAGCATGGGGATCGCTAGTCGTTGCCCGTCACACATGCCGATGCATGCATGACAGCGGGAGACCAGCGACTGAAAAATGGTCCTGGCAATCTGATCGCTGGTCATTGCGGCATGTCACACACAGCGACGTCCCTGGTGAGGTCGCTGCAACGTCACAAAACCTGTGACGTTGCAGTGACATCGGTAGCGATGTCGCTGCGTGTAACCCAGCCTTGAGTGCCCACTGTGCATATTTGTTTTGCCTGCTTTATTCTAGCCTCAAAAACGCAGCTGTTTCAAAAAAGCATGCATGCTTTTCTGCTCTGTGCCCACTGTGCTTTTCTGCTGTGTTTTTCATTAGTGCTGTATTTTTCAGCTCATTTGAATAGCTGGTAACTGGAAACCGCAGCCCAAAAAAAGCACCAGATAATTGACAGGGACTTTGAAAAATGCATGCATTTTTGGCACAGTGGGCACAGCTTAATGAAAATCACATTGACTTTCATTAAAAAATGTGTTTCATGCATTTTTGGTGCAGAAAATGCAGCACAAGTGCACAGTGTGCACATAGCCTTAAGGCCACTTCACACACTAGGATATAGGTGAACGAGATCGTTAGCTATGTTACGTGACCACGATCCTTCCGACATCGTTAGTGCGTTGCCACACGTTAATGATCTTAAAATTGGCAACGCTCCAGCTACTTTGAGAAGAAAGTTTGAACGATTTTACAAAGCGGCAGGAATAGGAGAATTATAAACGACATCGTTCAAAAAGGTTTCACACTGAACGATGTTGCGGCTTCCCAGGATGTTAATTGGACTACGAACAATAGATTTGAGGTCGGGATCACAAATTTTGGATAAATGTTCCAACGATTTTTCCTTCCTACATCGTTCATTCACACACAACGACGCACAAACGATATCGTTAGAACGTTCACAAATCCATGACATTTCAACGATATTGTTAACGATATCCTAGCGTGTGAAGTGGCCTTTAGGCTATGTGCCCTCTAGACGTTGCGAGTGCTTTGTAGTGCTAGATGTGTTTCTGTCATCTCCTATCTCCACTGTGTTGCACTCTAAATGCCGCTTCACACGCTAGGATATAGGTGAACGATATCGTTACCTATGTCACGTGACTGCGATCCTTCCGACATCGTTGGTGCGTTGTCAGATACAAGGATGATCGTTAACGATCTTAAATTTGGCAACGTGGCAGAGATGCGGTAAAGAATGCATAAACGATGTTAAATAGCGGCAGGAATAGGCAAAATATGAACAACATCGTTCAAAAAGGTGTCACCCTGAACGATGTTGCTGCTTCACAGATCCTTAATTGGACGACGAACGGTAGATTTGAGGTCAGGATCTCATTTTTTGGATGAACGGTCCATCGATTTTTCCATCTTACATTGTTCGTTTACACGCAAGGATACACAAACAATATCGTTAACGATATCCTAGCGTGTGAAGCGGCCTTAAGGCTACGTTCACTCACTGCTACTTTTTTTGTGCTTTTTTGTGTGCGCTTTTAGCCCACGTATTGTGGCCGCGCAAAAAAGCACAAAAAAAGAAGCAGTGCTTTCACACAGCACGCTTTTTTTACGGGCCCGGGGAAGAAGTGATGTCACAGAGGGGAGGAAGAATCCTGGTTCCCCCTCCCCTCTGTGACATGTCTGCCAGTCCCCATTTGATTTTGGAGTGTATTAATATAGGCCCCGTGCACACACTGAATATTTGATGAGTTTTTTTACCTCAGGATTTGTAGCCAAAGCCAGGAGGGGGTGATTAAATACAGAAATGGTGCAGGTGTTTCTATTAGACTTTTCCTCTGATTGCTCCACTCCTGGTTTTGTCTACAAATCCTGAGGTAAAAAACTCATCAAATACTCAGCGTGTGCACGTGGCCATACACTGTGAAATCTAAATTAAAGAAAGCCAGATGTATTAAAAATAATAAAGAATGAATACTTACCCTCCGGTGGATGTTCAGGAAGCCAGGAGCCGCCACAATATTAGGTATCGACCTGCAAAGACCTTGCATGATGTCATCGGGCGCTGTGATTGGCCGCTCGCGGTCATGTGATATGCACGTCATATGATGTCACATATCACACGACCGCGAGCCACCAATCATAGCACCCCCGATAACATCATTCAAGGTCCTGGAAGCTTGTAACCTGTGGTTGTCTCAGCTCCCGGTAACCGGAACAGCTTCGGACGGGCAATTTTTATTATTTTTAACACATTTGCTTAACCTTCCTAGCGTTATTCCCGAGCCTGACTCGGGGTTAACATTCACTACCAGAAGCGTTAACCCCGAGTCAGGCTCGGGCTTACCCGCGTTCGCGGCAGATGCAATAAAAAAACCGCATCTGCCGCACTTGCCGCATAGCTGCCGCACTTGTGCCGCACTCGCGGCGCGGTTGCGGCGCGGTTGCGGTAATCTGCATAGTAAAGGGAACCATGCAGTAGACATGAGATAATGATTGTATACACTTACATGAGGGCGTCTCCCTGTGTGTGCTGGCACTTGTGAGCTGTGTTCGTCATGCCTGCTCTCCCCCTCCCTTATGCCCGCCCCCTCTCAGCCTGCTATAGTGATGTGAGGCTGATCTCGTCAT
Source organism: Allobates femoralis (assembly GCA_033576535.1). Classification (NCBI taxonomy): domain Eukaryota; kingdom Metazoa; phylum Chordata; class Amphibia; order Anura; family Aromobatidae; genus Allobates; species Allobates femoralis. Next base: position 266,597,347 of record JARQOC010000004.1, on the reverse strand, counting down.
AAAGGGGCGGGGCTAAATCGCGCATCCCGGTAGCCCCGCCCCTTTATGACGAGATCAGCCTCACATCACTATAGCAGGCTGAGAGGGGGCGGGCATAAGGGAGGGGGAGAGCAGGCATGACGAACACAGCTCACAAGTGCCAGCACACACAGGGAGACGCCCTCATGTAAGTGTATACAATCATTATCTCATGTCTACTGCATGGTTCCCTTTACTATGCAGATTACCGCAACCGCGCCGCAACCGCGCCGCGAGTGCGGCACAAGTGCGGCAGCTATGCGGCAAGTGCGGCAAGTGCGGCAGATGCGGTTTTTTTACCGCATCTGCCGCAAACGCGGGTAAGCCCGCTTTTAGCAACAAAAACCAGACCTAAACAGACCGCCAGGGAGGTTAAGTATAATTTGGGTTTTGCATTGTATATTAATACATTGCGAAACCCAAATGGGGAGGTCACACATGTCACAGAGGGGAGGAGGAACAGGATTCTTCCTCCCCCTCTGTGACATCAGATCCTGCAGTGCCGGCCCCTATGGGAGAAAGTGTGGCGTATTTTTTTGTGCCGTATCTGTATGGCAAAGAGAATTTCCCATTCACTTTGCCGGCAGACACAAGGCACATTGCCAGTGGCGTAACTAGCCCGCCACGGGCCCCGGTGCAAGATGGGCCCCGGGGCCCCCCATGTGAGGACCGGGGGGGGGGTTGTGCTGTCAGAATTTTGTGAGCCTCCATTCCCCCCCATATAAGAACCGGGGGAGGGGTGCTGTCAGTATTGAGCCTCCCTGCCCCTCACGTAAGAACGGGGGGGGGGGGTGCTGTCAGTATTTTGTGAGCCTCCAATTCCCCCTCACATAAGAACTGGGGGGGGGGGGCTGGGGGGGTAGGGGGTTGGCGGTGCTGTCAGTATTCTGTGAGCCTCCCTGCCCCTCACATAAGAACCGGGGGGGGGGGGTGCTGTCAGTATTTTGTGAGCCTCCACTCCAGCCTCCCTGCCCCTCACATAAGAATCAGGGGGGGGTGCTGTCAGTATTTTGTGAGCCTCCACTCCAGCCTCCCTGCCTCCTCACATAACAACCAGGGGGGGGGTGCTGTCACAGATTTTTCAGCCTCACACATACACTCACCACTGCCGCCGTGCGCATCCACAGTCTCGCGGTCCGCAGTGAGGAGGAGAGGAGGGGCGGGCAGAGCTGCAGGAAGTGAGGTCTTTCTCACTTCCCGTCCTTCCTCCTCTCCGGCCGGCGCTATCGCGGTCGCGGCGGCCGGCTGTCAGCACGGGACACGGGGGCCCCCCAGGGGGGTGCGGGACACGGGGCCCCCCCAGGGGGCGGGCCCGTTCGCGACCGCTGCGACCGCGGTAGTTACGCCACTGCACATTGCACATTTTTGAAAAAGGGTGCAAAAATGTGCAATGTGTGAACGTAGCTTAAGGCTGGAATCACACTGTCTATGTCATATGTGAGGCAGTTGGACAAGTCTTGGAGCATTCACCTGGAACGGCCTCTCTCCTGTCAGGATGGGAATGTCAGCTGCTTGTATTTCTATGCAGCTCCACACTCCCTGTCCAGAGAGCGAGAGGCTGTTCAGGGTCACTGATTCGAGTCTCCTCCGAGAGACTCGCATGTAAGAAGGATAGTGTGTTTACACCCTAAGGACTCAGACACACTTCCGTGAAACTCATCTGAGTGTACCGTGCAGAAAAATAGCATTGCTCTCGGACCAATAGGCAATGTCTGAGAGCACATTTACGAGTCTCATATGCTTTTCCTGCATCCGATTCTCGGATTGCAAGCAAATCGCAACATGTTATGATTCTATGCGAGTCATGGACGAGACTCACCAATGCAAGTCTATGGGTCCCACAAAAAACACGGATTGCACTCGGACCGCACTCGCACCATCCAAGTCTAATGCGAGTTTTAATTGATGCATTACCATTCAGTAGCTCAATTGTACAAAATGTTCCTGTAAATGATTATACAGTAAATAGCTGCTGAGGAAAAAAACAGATTGCACTCGGACAGCACTCGCAAGCCACACTGACCAAAACTCAGATGACACTCGTCCAACTCTCGGATCTGTGAATCGGAGCGTTTTTTCACTCGCATGTGTGTCCGTACCCTAAGGCTGGTGTCACACTACCGTTTGTCTGCATGCATCTGACATGCAGACGCAAACGCAGTCATACTAATGTGAACTCAGCGGAGATTCTTCGCATGCGTTCACATAGTATGGTACCAGGCCACCCAATCAGCGGTCTCGGCGGAGGCTGGGAGATCAGAGGCAGCTGCCAGAAGATCAGCCGATCTCTCAGTGGCGGCCGCTGGGAGATCAGGTGATCTCCTGGCCGCCTTTGAGACCGCTGATTGGGTGTCCGGGCACATTTACAATGCATTTCAGTGTGATCCGCAGCATCTGCCTGCGCTGTCATGCATATGACACTGCGGATCCATTGAGCTCCATGCATTGTTTGTGCGCTTGCTGATAAAACAAGCGCCTGTGAATGCACAAAAAATGCATCATGTTGCGTTCGGAGGCTGCTTTTAAAAAACATCCTAACGCAAACGCAACCAAACACAGCCATACGTAAGTACTATGCGTTCCCATGTTAAACATAGGAACGCGATGCACATGCGTTCGGTTACGCTGCATTCTGAACGCAAATGTGAAAGTGGCCTAAGGCTATGTGCACACTGTGCTTTCCTGCACCAAACATGTATGACACACATTGTTGTAATGAAAGCCAATGTGATTTTCTAAAAGCTGTGCCTACTACATGTGTTTTTCAGTGGTGCCAAAAATGCATACGTTTTTCAAAGTCCCTGTCAATTATCTTGTGCTTTTTTGTGTGCTGCGTTTTCCAGCCATTCTATTGAGCTGAAAAACACAGCTAAGGGTGCCTTCACATTAGCGTTCCCCTCCGCAGCGTTCTGCGGAGGGGATCCGCAATGTGAACGCAGCACCGCAAGCCCCTATGTTTAGAATGGGAGCGCACGGTGCTGCGCTTGACTGCGCATGACCGTGCGCACCCATTCACTGCCATATGTGATCTGTGCGCAGGCGGATGCCTGCGCACAAATCACACACTCTCGCCCACACCATCCGCCTGTGCACAGATCACATATGGCAGTGAATGGGTGCGCACGGTCATGCGTAGTCAAGCGCAGCACCGTGCTCTCCCATTCTAAACATAGGGGCTTGCAGAACGCTGCGGAGGGGAACGCTAATGTGAAGGCACCCTAAGGCTGTGTTCACACACTGCGTATCTTCTTGCCTTTTTTTTCACACGTGAGTTTTCATGGGAGAAACCGCGCTTAAAAAAAATGTGCAGAACAACTCATTGTCTCAATTGCAGACAAATGCGTTTATTCCAGTGCTTATAATGGGGCCTATGGAGGAAATGTGTGGAAATAATTGACATGTTCATTCTTTTCACGCACGTTTTTTGCACCAAAAACGCTGCGTAAAATTACGTGGTGTCTGAATGGCACAAAGTGAATGTCCATGCTGGGAAATGTAGACGCAGATACGTTTCTATGGCAAAAACACGCGACAAATATGCACCATGTGAAAGCAGCCTAACAAAAACACAGCAAAGCAGTGTGAACATAGCAAAATAGCATGCATGCCGTTTTTGAGGCTGGAAAAGTAGCACAAACAAATATCCACAGTGTGCACTTAGCCTTATGACGGTTTCAGAGGTATAGTCAATACTGAGGGGCCACTGTGGAGAGAGCAGCACTATCTGCAGGCTCCACACACAGCACAGTGAGCCGCCTACTCTGTGATAACAGGAAGCTGTATTGGCGGTAAAACAGTTTGTTCGAGTTAACCGCTGTGGAGACAAGGCCCGCCCCCTGGTGACGTGTGAGGCGTGAGGTACGCGGTGATTGGCTTGGAGTGGGCAGGCTGTGTGTGCAGAGGATGGTGGGGCTGTGACGTCACGACAAGGAGATGTGATTGGCGGCGGCACAAGATGGCCGCTACGCGTGGAGGTGAGTGGCGCAGCGTCAATTCGCTTTCCGTGATGACACAGACGCGCGGGATACAAACTGCTAAACAAGAGCAGCGGCCGGGAAGTGACTGTGCGGCCATAGGAGCTGGAGAGCAGTGGGCGCAGCTGTGCCCCGCACATACAGAGGTGTGCACTGACTCCTCTGCCGCCTGTTGGAGGGTTGAGGGGTTAGGAATGTGGACGGTATGGCAGTGCCCGCAGTGTGGGGCGGCTATGGGGCTGAGTCGTCATGGCACTGCTCGTTACTTTCTGTACCCACCGATACTTGTATGTAGAAAGTGTCCGCACGTGAGGAAGGAGGAACAGCTGTGAGGGTGACAGGCGGCTGGCATGGAGTCAGGGCATCCCCGGAGATCTGTCACTGTCACCTCACACCGGCCGCTTTCACTTTCATACTGGGAGTCTTCGGACTCGTTCAATGGAGCCATGTGTGGGATCAGTCATCAGCTATCCCCGGACCTTTACTACAAGCTGTGAACCCTCCTGCTGCTGCTGACAGCTTGGACGTTTTCCACCCTACTGTATATTTCTGCCTCCACAGTGATAAGGGCCTTTTGTGCAGTCCTGTACTTATGAATGTCATCTCACGTTAGGCCCTTTTCACATCAGCGGTTTTCACTGAATGTGGCAGATCTACCGCACTTGCGGGAAGCCACATGCATTGTCTATGGGGCTTGCGGCAAGTGCAATATTGCCACGATCCGGCAGTTGCGGCCGCAAAAAAAAAAAACTGCAGCTGGCCACACTTTTTTTGCAGCCGCAAGTGCCGGATCGTGGCAATATTGCACTTGCCGCAAGCCCCATAGACAATGCATGGGGCTTCCCGCAAGTGCGGTAGATCTGCCGCATTCAGTGAAAAACGCTGATGTGAAAGGGGCCTAAGCCCCTTTCACATTATCAGTTTTCGCTGATCACGGCAGTGAAAAAAAACGCAACTGCCGCGATTACCGCATAACGGCCGCACTTGTGGTTCACTTGCGGCAAGCCCCATACAATATCTATGGGGCTTGCGGCAAGTGCGGTATTGGTGCTTGCGGCAGGTGCGGCAGCAAAAAAAAAGCGGTATACCAAGTGCTGAAACCGCACCTGTCGCACACTTACCGCAAGCCTCATAGACATTGTATGGGGCTTGCCACAAGTGAACCGCAAGTGCGGCTGTTATGCGGTAATCGCAGCAGTTGCCTTAGGGCCCTTTCACATCAGCGGTTTTTTCAAATCGCGGCAGATGCGTGAAAAAACGCATCTGCCGCGATTACCGCATACCGGCTGCACTTGCGGTAAACGCCATACAAGGTATAGGCGGACGTGCGGCAAGTGCGGTTTTGGCACTTGCGGCAGGTGCGGCCGCGAAAAAAACCACGGCTGAAAGCATTTTTTTTCGCGGACGCACCTGCTGCAAGTGCCGAAACCGCACCTGCCGCACCCTTACCACAAGCCCCACAGACATTGCATGGGGCTTGCCGCAAGTGTCGCGGTTATGCGTTAAACGCGGCAGATGCGGTGAAAAATTTCAAAAAACGCTGATGTGAAAGGGCCCTTAGCTGTGTAATTTTCAGTAATTTACTATATGGAAAAAACAACTTTGACACTCAGGTTGGATGTACTGGGTGGTTCCGAATCTATATATAATCATAATATTTATATAGCGGATTCACAGCGCTTTACCATAAAAAAATACAATAAACTAGCAAAAATAATGACGACCCTGCTGGTAAAAGCTTACAATCTAACAAAGAGGTAGGAGTGACATAAAGTACAGGTGCTTACTGACCATGATGGTCCAACCAATGTGAGGAGATAAGGAGTAGATAAAAGCTGCATGAGTGGACACAGACAATCTTTGTAGAGCTCTTGCGTGTGGTGGAGTTTGACAGAAATTATGTTCAGAGCACTAATGAATACCCTATGTCTAAATGTCTACGATTAGGGAGAATGATTGGCCGCTGCAAAAAGATGTGTTTTTAGTTAGTCTTAATGCAGATGCTGGTCTAAGGCAGAGGTCCCCAACTCCAGGCCTCAAGGCCTGCCAACAGTGCAGGTTTTCAGGATCTCCTTAGTATTGCACAGGTGCTAATGTGATCGTCTGCACAGGTAATGATTCCAAGCCCTGTGCAATACTAAGGAAATCCTGAAAACCTGCACTGTTGGTGGGCCTTGAGGCCTGGAGTTGGGGACCTCTGGTCTAAGGGCTTGGACACTCTGCTACTTACATGCAAGTCTCTCGGAAGAGGCTGGAGCAGTGACCCTGAACAGCCTCTCCCTCTCTGGATGAGGAGTGTGGTGCTGTACAAAAACACAAGCAGCTGTCATTCCTGAGCTACAGAATGATAATGTATCAATTAAAACTTGCATCAGACTCGGGTGGTCAGAGTGTGGTCCGACTGCCGTCCGTCTATTTTTGTCGGACCCATAGACTTGCATTGGCAAGTCTCGTCCGACACAAACATGAAATTGCGCCATGTTGCGACTGACTTGTCATCTGAGACTCTGACAAGTAAAAAAACGTCTGACACTCAGAAATGTGATCTCGGACGTTGAATAACATTGGTCCGACTGCAATGCGATCTTTACTCGCATCGCAGTCGTCCGAGTTTCACGCCAGTGTGTTCGAGCCCTTAAGGATAGACTGGAGAGGGAAATGCTTACTGAGGGTGAGGCCAACTGATAAAGAATTACAGTAATCAATGCGGGAATGGATCAGGGTCACTGTGAGGGTTTGTTATTTCCATGGTGAGGAAGGGGCGAATTCTGGAGATGTTTGTTAGGTGCAAGCAACAAGAGCGGGTGAGAGATTGTATGTATGAGGTGAAGGAGAGATCAGCATCAAACATAACACCCAGACAGCAACCTGCTGCCTAGGCATTATCGTGGTGCCGCACACTGAGAGGGAGATGGGTCATTCCATGTCAAGTGAACCAATGATTTTTACCTCTATATTTTCAATTCTTTAGAGATTTTGTTATTTGATATTAGCATGTCAGACAATGCAAAATGTGAAGAGAAAAAAAATTCTAGAATTTTTTTTTTTTAAATTGATTTTCAAAGTTTGGAAAAGGTGCGAATTTCGGTGTTGCCTGCCTTTACATTTCTCCCCATAACTCAGGCTAGAAATGAGATAGGGAGACAAAATAAACACCATTGTACTCCGAACTGTACAGGCCTTCACCAGATATGTCACAAGAGCATCTTTTGTTAATATTTTAGGCATGTGAATGCAAACCCAAAATTTTAAAATACATTTCTGAAAAAAAGGTTACAGTAATTTAAACATCTCCAAGAATGCACATGTCTGCCTTGCTCTTAGCCACATCTGTACCAAAATTCAAGCTGGGATCGCGATGGGATCAGATTTAAAAATATATAACTATTTTATAGCGTCAATGGGTCATTCCATATCAAGTGATTCAAATATAATTTTTTTACCTGTCTTTAGATTTTTTTTATTTTTTTTTTCTATATGAAGTACAACTTTTAGTTAATTATAAATTACAAATGTTGAATTTTTTTTCTTCAGTTAATTTTTTAATTTTTTTTTTAAGTTTTAAAAAGAGCGAATTTTGGCCTAGTATGGCTTTACATTTTGTACCATATCTTGGGCTAGAGTTAAGATAATGAGGTGGGAGAGGCATCATTTTTCTCAGAACGGTACTGGCTTCCATTTGATATGCCACAAGACTATATTTCTTAATATTTTGTTTTGGAGAAATCAAATTCAAAATTTTGATGCACAATTGTGAAAAAAAGTTTGTTTTAAAATTGTGAACAAATGCATGTGTAAGGGTACTTTCACACTAACGTTTTTTTTAAAATCGCAGCAGATGCGGTGAAAAAAACGCATCTGCCGCGATTACCGCATACCGGCTGCACGGTTGCGGCAAGCCCCATACAATGTATATGCGGGCTTGCGGCAAGTGCCAAAACCGCACCTGCCGCAAGCCCGCATATACATTGTATGGGGCTTGCTGCAATTGCAGCCAGTATGCGGTAATCGCAGCAGATGCGTTTTTTTCACCGCATCTGCCGCGATTTAAAAAAAACCGCTGATGTGAAAGCAGCCTAAGGGCCCTTTCACATCTGCGTTTATTTGAAATCGCGGCAGATGCGGTGAAACCACCGCATCTGCCGCGATTGCCGCATAACCGATGCACTTGCGGCGCGGTTGCGGTAATCCCCATAGAAAGTATAGGGGGACTTGCGGCAAGTGCGGTTTTGCACTTGCGGCAGGTGCGGCCGCGAAAAAAACCGCGTCTGACCGCGTTTTTTTTCACGGCCGCACCTGCCGCAAGTGCAAAACCGCACTTGCCGCACCTGCTGCAAGTCCCCCTATACTTTCTATGGGGATTACCGCAACCGCGCCGCAAGTGCAGCGGTTAGGGTGCTTTCACATCTGCGTTTTTCGTAATTCGCGGCAGATGCGGTGAAAAAACCGCATCTGCCGCGTTTACCGCATAACCGTTCCACTTGCGGCGCGGTTGCGGTTTTTTCTATGCAATGTATAGGGGGACTTGCGGCAGGTGCGGCAAGTGCTGTTTTGCACTTGCGGCAGGTGCGGCCGCGAAAAAAACCGCGGCTTACTGCGGTTTTTTTCGCGGCCGCAAGTGCAAAACCGCACTTGCCGCATCTGCCGCAAGTCCCCCTATACATTGCATAGAAAAAACCGCAACCGTGCCGCAAGTGGAACGGTTATGCGGTAAACGCGTCAGATGCGGTTTTTTCACCGCATCTGCCGTGAATTACGAAAAACGCAGATGTGAAAGCACCCTTAGGGTGCTTTCACATCTGCGTTTTTCGTAATTCGCGGCAGATGCGGTGAAAAAGCCGCATCTGCCGCGTTTGCCGCATAACGGTTCCACTTGCGGCACGGTTGCGGTTTTTTCCATAGGAAGTATAGGGGGACTTGCGGCAGATGCGGCAAGTGCGGTATTGCACTTGCGGCAGGTGCGGCAGAGAAAAAAACCGCGGCTTACTGCGTTTTTTTTCTCTGCCGCAAGTGCAATGCCGCATCTGCCGCAAGTCCCCCTATACTTCCTATGGAAAAAACCGCAACCGTGCCGCAAGTGGAACCGTTATGCGGCAAACGCGGCAGATGCGGTTTTTTCACCGCATCTGCCGCGAATTACGAAAAACGCAGATGTGAAAGCACCCTTATGCGGCAATCGCGGCAGATGCGTTTTTTTCACCTCATCTGCCGCGATTTCAAATAAACGCAGATGTGAAAGGACCGTTAGGCTGCTTTCACATCAGCGGTTTTTGAAAAATGCGGCAGTTGCGGTAAAAAAACTGCATCTGCCGCATTTACTGCATAACGGCCGCACTTGCAGCAAGCTCCATGCATTGTCTATGGGGCTTGCGGTAACTGTGCGGCAAGTGCGGTTGTGGCAGATGCGGCCGGAAAAAAACCTCGGTCAGCAGCAGTTTTCTCTTTATGAGTGAGATGTGTATTATCTGAACATACAACTGTTGCTTTCTGATGGCGAGTTTACACGTTGCGATATCGGTGTCCAACTCCAACCAAAAGTCACGTGGTTCGTGCGTTGGACCCGATATCGTTTGTGCGTTGTACAGTGTGAACATCCAATGCGATGCAGGAACGATGGCAAACCGATATCGGGGGTCGAATGAGCGTGCTATTCAACTGCCCGATATCGGATGCCGGTTGGAGCCGGATCGTGCTGTGTGACAGCTCAACTCCGATGTGTAGTGCAACGTCACCCATTCACTCCCATGTTAAATGGTTGTTCCTGGGTCGGGGGGCGTACACATCGTATGGACGTTGTATCCCGATATCGCAACGTGTAAAGCGCCGATGCGATTCTGGGAAAACAGGGCACAAAATGCGCGCTTCCGCGCCGTTGTAAACGATATCGGAACGGTATCGTGACGTGTAAACCCACCATGAGACTAAATGGAATCTGGGGAATATGGCAATATTCCTTACAAATTTGGCTTAATCATCACAGTTAAATTTGTACAGAGATTCAACTTGGGACCTATCAAATTTATATACGGTATTTATTTTTTATTTTATGTTTGTGTTAGTTTCTTCCTTTTTTCTTAAATTACAACTTATTGTATTCTACATTTATATGCAACAATAAAGAAACACAAAAAACAAATACTGTAAGTGCCAGGATAAATACATCTTGGGGTGCTTTCACACTCCGATTTAGTTAAATCCGATGCGCCAAATCGGATCCAAACTGATCCCTGATTGGTCTCCTGTCACCTCACTCCCCTTCCTCTCTGCCTCCTGTCATCTCGTTGTTCCCCTGTTTTCCCCTGATGTCCCCTGCTGTCCCCCTGTTTTCCCCCTGCTGTCCCCCTGTTCTCTCCTCTTCTCCCTGCTCCTTCTGTCATTCCAGCATAAAAAAATCTTTATTCTCACCTGCCAGCGCTCCCCGGTGTGTCCATAGAACTCCCGATCGGTTTTACAGGACCTGCGATGATGTCAGAAGTGTCATCGGGTCACATGAGCGGTTGCAAGTGAGAATAAAGATTTTTTTTATTTTAAACACTTGATTTTGGTTATATTTCACTTCTGCAATGCATGTATATGCATTGCGGAAGTGAAATTAGGCGGCACACAATAGTCGGGTCCGAGGAGACATCAGATGTTTCCTCAGACCCTGCTCATATGGCCCCTTGTTAAAGGCATCGGATTTGGCATAATTGCCATCTGATTCTCTCCGATTTTATTCATGAGCTAAGAACGTAGCAGTCTCCAATTTTAGCTCCTGCAAAAAAAAAATCAGACAGGATCGGAGGCAAATCGCATGGCAATTATGCCAAATCCGATCCAATCCCCATTGGATTACATGGGGGCTCATTTGGATCCGATGCTGTCCGATTTTCATCAGACCGCATCGGATTTAACTAAATCGCGGTGTGAAAGCACCCTTAGGGTGCCTTCACACCACATTTTTTTGCATCCGGGGCTGTCCGGTGTGAACCGGACACCCCCGGATCCGATTCCGACCCCATAGTAACCCTATGGGGCCGGAATACGCTGGATGAATGTCTTTAGGCATCCGGTTTTTGGATGTCTGGGAGGAATCGGATTTTGCTCCTGGACACAAAATCGGAGCATTCTGGATTTTTGTGTCCGGGGAGAAAAATCTCCTCAAATCGGATCCTCCTGAATCAGGGAGCACCGGATTGCCCCGAACATGGGAGCCTATGGGGCCGGCCTGGGAGGATCCAGGAACTGGACACTTGCGGCTGCACGCCACTGTTATTTCAGCAGCGGAATCTGCGTCCGGCTGCACACCGGACCGGAGGGCATATTTACCCTCCGTTTCTGTGTGCTGATCCGGTCCAGGGCTGCCATGTTCATCCCTGACAGCCCTGGATCGGATCTTGCCGTGGTGTGAAGGTAGCCTTAATCATCATGACACAACTTGCTCAGCATTTTCAACCTGAATGCATTGAACAAACCAAAAGAAAAAAGGTGATCATATCCTCAAGTGTGATTGAACAAGATTAAAAGAACCAATATTTTTAAAACTTATTTATACATGTAACAATTTTTTTCTTCTATTATATCAATAATCATGTCATTTATGAAGTGTTTAAGAAGAATAGTACAGTAGTTAAATCCTCGTTCTATAAAATATGAACTGATCAAACAATTAATGTTACGCTTTTAAAGTGGCCTTTTATCATCAATTTGTCCCTTCTAGTGGGTGAAATGTAATCTTGTCCATAAGCGCTCACTAGCAACGGCCATTTCATTTTGTGTCAGAGTATGTACGGCCTGTTATGGTGTTCGGCTCCACCTGAGTTAATATCTGATTTTTGTTAAAGGGATCCTGTCGCCCCCAAAACGCCTCATAAGCTATTAAAAGATGTCCCTGGAGCATATTATCACTTATCCTACACTCCTTTTTGCTCCTAAATGCATCTAGTGAAAATGAAGATAAACGTTATTAAACTACCTCATTAGCGATGTTAATGAGTGGCTACTGTATTCATAGTCATCCAGGCAGGCTCTCCCTCCTCATAATATCACGCCTTAATAGGCGTGATTTTCAACGCTGATTCAAATGCGCGCCTCCCCGCTCTCCTCTGTGTCGGCGGGGCTGCAGTGCGGCTGTATGACGCGAATCGCGTCATTTCCGGCTTTGGGTGACATATGTACACCCGCGCCGATCTGTTATGCCTCCAGCACACATGCGCAGTGCGGGGCTTTAAGCTAACAGAGCGGCGCGGGTGTACATACGTCACCCGAAGCCGGAAATGACGCGATTCGCGTCATACAGCCGCACAGCAGCCCCGCCGACAGAGGAGAGCGGGGAGGCGCGCATTTGAATCAGCGTTGAAGATCACGCCTATTAAAGCGTGATATTAGGAAGAGGGAGAGCCTGCCTGGGTGACTATGAATACAGTAGCCACTCATTAACATATATAGTCATTACAAAAAGAGTGATCTATTTCAAGTGTTTTTCTGTTAATGTTGATGATTATGACTTGGTCAAGCCCAAAGGTCATTATTTCAGGAAATTAAAGTAGAGAGGCTATAGGGTTGAAAACCGTCCTGCCATATTCCATGAGACATCAAAGGGTGAATATAATTTTGATTTATTATTCAATGTGTTTCAGGGCTCTCAGAAATGCATGGCAATATTACATTGATTTTGGATGATCTTTTAATTCATTGAGATGTGCTAGTATGCACATATTCGTGTGTGTGTGTGTGTGTATGTGTGCATATGTGTCCGCACCCACCGCCTCTAGGAAACTCCAAAGCTCTGTCTGTGGCATGTGCAGAAGCAGATGGGTTGCATCGCCCTCTGTATACCTCCTCCTGTACAGATTGCAAACAGTGCCTTGGAGATTCCTAGCGGAGGTGGGTGCAGTGGTGCCGGATGGCGATGTCGGGCGGTTGTGCAGGTGGCCAGACGTGCAGGCGGCGGGGTTCGAAGTGTCAGTGTCCCGCTGGAGTTAGGGCATCATATTGGGACACCCATCACTTGGGGGTCCCAATATGGCTTCCGGCAGTGCCGGGAATTGTAGTAAACTGCCTCATATAGACAGAATGTACAGACTAGGTAAGTTAATATTAGATGTAGATTTAATGCAGAAAATTCTGCATCACTAGTGCAACATCAGCGCATAGCCTAAAGGTACCGTTACACGGGGCAATATTGCTTGCAATTTCACTGGCAATTTGCTGGTTGCAGTGAAATCATGGATTTGTGATGATCCGTTTTTGGTGCGCTTGTGTGAATGTAACTTAAAGTGATGGACATAATACTGTAAAGTTTATTTTGCTAAGGCAATGCCTCACTGTATCCTCTCTCCTCACAGCTTGGTGTGTGCCATGTCTGGCTTCCAATGAAACGCTTCAAGAATTGTGTCGGAAAGAGTTACTCATCTGCCAATGCCTTGGGCTTACTAGGAAGAATCTAAAAGATTATGAAGTGGAATATATCTGTAATCACAAAATAGAAAAGGTACAGCATAGTGATTAGTAGAAGAAACATCTGAGACTACAAGTCTCCATTAGAGATGTGTTTTTGGTATGTGCACCTAAATTACTGCCTAAAAGTGAACATAATGCACATTAATGTTAAAATATGTTTTTGCCACTACTTTTAACCACTACAGGCAGGGCTGTGTAAATCTGTAAGCCAAACTTCCGAATCCAACTCGGACTCCTCAATTTCCCTGCTTCCGGACTCCAACTTCGACTCCACCAAAATGAACACCGACACAGGCTCCACAACCCTGACAACATAGTTCATGAATCAGTTAAAAAGAGTAACATGTTTGTTCATGGCAGCTTCCTCTAGAAAAAGCTCAGTGGCATCACCATTGAAATTAAGACATTGTGTGTATTTATCCTTAGGAGTTGCCTGGCTCAGCAACCATCTAATAGCCAGAGCAGAGCGACTATAAATCACCTTCTACTGTGGAGACCCTGTTGTTGCTCATATTACACGGATAGCCAGTTGAATGGTTTAGCACTCTAATTTCCAGCTACCCATGGGCTGCTTCTGTCTGGTAATTACCGTATTTTTCAGACTATAATGGGGACGTCACACACATCAATGTCGCCAGCGATCTGATCGATGGCGACATTGAAGGCTGATCGCTGGTGAGCTGTCACACAGGCAGACACGCCAGCGAGATCGCTGTTAACCATGTAAACAAGTGGGTAACTAAGCGCCGTGTGGCGCTTACCGTATATACTCGTGTATAAGCCGACCCGTGTATAAGCCGACCCCCCTACTTTTGCCCCAAAAATCTGGAAAAACCTATTGACTCGTGTATAAGCCGAGGGTGGACCCCAGCACAGGTATACAGCCCCCAGCAGTGTGGTATACAGGCCCCCCCCAGTGGTATACAGGCCTCCCCAGTGGTAGTATATAGCAGCCCCAGTGGTAGTATACAGCAGCCCCAGTGGTAGTATACAGCAGCCCCAGTGGTAGTATACAGCAGGCCCCCAGGGGTAGTATACAGCAGGCCCCCAGGGGTAGTATACAGCAGGCCCCCAGGGGTAGTATACAGCAGGCCCCCAGGGTAGTATACAGCAGGCCCCCAGGGGTAGTATACAGCAGGCCCCCAGGGTAGTATACAGCAGGCCCCCAGGGGTAGTATACAGCAGGCCCCCAGGGGTAGTATACAGCAGGCCCCCAGGGGTAGTATACAGCAGGCCCCCAGGGGTAGTATACAGCAGGCCCCCAGGGGTAGTATACAGCAGGCCCCCAGGGGTAGTATACAGCAGGCCCCCAGGGTAGTATACAGCAGGCCCCCAGGGGTAGTATACAGCAGGCCCCCAGGGGTAGTATACAGCAGGCCCCCAGGGGTAGTATACAGCAGGCCCCCAGGGGTAGTATACAGCAGGCCCCCAGGGGTAGTATACAGCAGGCCCCCAGGGGTAGTATACAGCAGGCCCCCAGGGGTAGTATACAGCAGGCCCCCAGGGGTAGTATACAGCAGGCCCCCAGGGGTAGTATACAGCAGGCCCCCAGGGGTAGTATACAGCAGGCCCCCAGGGGTAGTATACAGCAGGCCCCCAGGGGTAGTATACAGCAGGCCCCCAGGGGTAGTATACAGCAGGCCCCCAGGGGTAGTATACAGCAGGCCCCCAGGGGTAGTATACAGCAGGCCCCCAGGGGTAGTATACAGCAGGCCCCCAGGGGTACATATAGCAGCCCCCTGGGGGGGGTACCCAGCGGCCCCCAGGGGGGGGTACACAGCTGCCCCCTGGGGGTCCCCAGCAGCCCCCAAATGCTGGCACTCGCCCCCCCTTGCAAGGGCCCCCCCCGCTTCTCTTACCATTCCGGACTTCTGATCCGCGGCGCTCCTCGCTGCTCCGTCCGTCCGTCTGTCTTCTACATCCGGCATCCCCGGCCGTCGCTCGATGACGTCATATGCCTGCGACGGCCGGAGATCCCGGATGTAGCAGACGGACGGAGCAGCGAGGAGCACCGAGGAGCGGCGCGGATCAGAAGTCCGGAATGGTAATATAACCATCGGCGGGGGGGGGGGGCCCTTACAAGGGGGGGGCGAGTGCCAGCATTTGGGGGCTATATGCACTGCTTCCCCCTGCCGCTGATTGACAGGGGGAAGCAGTGCATATTTAATGAGCGGCCCCACGTGACGGGGCCGCTCATACAGCAGCCCCCACCCCGCCTCCTGCAGCCTCCACAGCCCCCACCCGTATTGACTCGTGTATAAGCCGAGGGGGAGACTTTTCAGCCCAAATTTTGGGCTGAAAAACTCGGCTTATACACGAGTATATACGGTAGTTACCCGCTATTAACCATGGATACCAGCTCCCAGCACTTGCTGAGGGGCGCTGGGAGCTGGCTTCTCGCTAGTCTCCCGGTGTCACACGCAGTGTCCACTGGGCGACCATCGCCAGGTTTTAGGGCAGGTTCTAAAACCTGGCCACCATCAACAAGCGATTTATCGCTGGTTGATGCGCTCTGTCACACATGTCAATATCGCTGCAACCAATTAATTGTAGCCTCGGCACACTAATAACTTTGAAACTGGTTATGTGAAATAGTCAGTCTTTTATTGGACAAATCCAGCATGTAACAAAATATCCGACGTTTCGGCCAACTGGCCTTTCTCAAGGATTTATCTATACAGATCAAAGAAAATTAACAAACATATGGAAATATGCCATTATTCCAATGGTAGACATATATAATATTGAAATAATGAAAAATAGAGACCATACAATGAGTATTTACATTACATGTAAAACAAATGGTGTAGCAAGGTACAGCAAAAATAATAACAAGGTAACATGCATGCATGAACAAGGATCAACAATGACCCAAAGACGGGTTGCTGCAACGTCATGTGCAGCAGTGATATTGCAAGCGATATTGACGTGTGTGACGTCCCCATTAGACACACTAGACTATATAAGACACACCTAGGTTTTAGAGGAGGAAAATAAAAAAGTTAAAATAAAGAATGTGGTCATGAGGCACTGTTATCGGAAGGGGGAATGTGCTGCTGACACTGTTATGGCTGTAATGTCTCTATATTCTGTATTAATGTCCCCCATCCTGATAATGTTATCAACCTGGTATATGGCCCCATTAACAGCGCATAATTAAAATACAAAATTTAGTCGCACCTCCACCTCTTCCCCGCTGCAGAGCATCATACTGTTCTCATGCCGGCAACTGAGCACTGCCAGCATGCAGGAGCAAATTGCATGTCATGGTAGTCTTGCGCCGAGCTCCACAGGCTGTCAGCTCAGCTGCCAGGATGCGAGCAGAACGTGGCAATGGACGGCAAATATAATCATCCATCCACTGCTGCCTGCCGGGATATTCACAGCTCACATGCAGAGTGCCCGGGAATCTGTGCAAATCCATTGTGTTTAATTGCAGGCGCATGTGATCAGTGGGCAGCTCCCCCTACCCACCTCTCAGCATCAGCTTCAGTGCTGAGAGGTGATGGACATGGGAGAGCAGTGAATGTTAAATTAGCTTAATTAGTCCACATGGTCACCAGCAGGCGCTCTACAGCCTTCTGCCTCCAGTGACCTGCACCACTACCTCTACTCCCAACCCCCGCCCCACCCCTCCACAGCCACAACCGTTTATTCTGACTATAAGACTCACCTCCACTTTCTCCCCAAATTTGGGGAATAAAGGTGCATGTTACAGTCCTAAAAATATGGTACATCTGTCCTACAGTGCCTGCTCACAGATCCCACTTCATGATCTTTAACCCCTTCATGACCTATGACACACATGTTCATCATGGGTCGCCTCCCAATGTAAGATGTGAGCTCACAGCACATCTCAGCTGATCTCTTCATCTGAGATGTGTAGCTAACAGTGGCAATCAGGCCGTCTGTTCAGGACATCTGCCTGACTGGAACCGCTGACCAAGGTCTGTCAAGGTCCATAATGACTCCTGCCATTCCACTGCTCCAGGAGCTACAGCCAGCTCCAGACCTGGTTTTTTCACATGTGCTCCAGCAGCCAGTTCTCAGCCTCTAAGACCTGGGCTGACATTACATCCTGTGACCATTGAGAAGTCACGTGTTATCAGCCCTGACCACATCCGTGGAGGAGGATGGGTATGTGGATGGCCAGCCCCTCTCGCACATCTGGCCATCCCTAAACCCAACCCTAAACAAAAAGGTTTGTGGGACAACAAGATCCAGCAAACTGTCCTGGATTTAGATTGCAGCAGACCTGTCTCTGATACATCTAGTTGGTACATCACAGGATACAGTACTTAGGCTACGTCCACACATTGCATTTTTTCAGCATTTTGTTATGCAAATTCAAAAGCTGCTTTTTTGGTTTACAGAAATCTCATATATATGCTTGTTTTTTTTGCCTGCCTGAGCTGGAAAAGTGCATTGGTTTTTAAATCTGCAGCATGCCTATTTTTTCAGCCTTTTTGCATCATTGTTTCACCCATGGAAAGAAATGAGAAGTGAAAAATTGCTGCAAAAACACACTTTTTTTTTAATGCGAAACCACTAAAAATGGTCATTTTGAACATGGCGTTTTTACTGCAAAGAACAAGTTTTGTCTGCAGAAAAAAAATGTAGCAAAAACTCTTCATGTGAATAGTTTTGTTGTATGAATGTTAGGTAATGTTGCAACAAAGATAGTAAAAATGAAGAAAGTTATCAACAAAATATCAAAAGTATGTTTAATTCTTTAGTGTCCTATATGTCACTTGAGATTTATACTTAGGTTGTAATGTGATTTTGTTTTATAGGACTCAATGCTGATATAGCGATAAAATCATATACATTGCTTCTTTTGAGTTTATTCGCCCGTATGTGCTAAACTGCGATCTTAATAACTGACACCACAGTAGTATGTGTGCCTCTCACCACACTCCACGATGTGCTATCCAAATCATCATGTATCCCCAACAATGGCATATTTGCACCAGAGTCTGATCCTGGGGTTTCAAGACGTGTGTAAAGCCAGTTTCACACTACCGTTGGTGTCTGAGGCGACTCGTGTAGATTGACATCTCGGCTTGAGCCTCACTCCCCCACGGCATTGCAGGAACAGCTGCTGGAGCACCGCCTATGACATGACCCGCCCACATCATCTCCACGACAATGACTAGTGACTGTGCTCCACCACTGTTGTCTCCACTCCCTGGTAAGCTATTCGGATTATAAAACTGACTCAGATTAGAAGACTGGCCCCCTTTTTTAATATACATTTTTCCTATTTTCCTCTTAAATTGTTTTATAATCTGCACAATATGATACATTTGTCTCACCATATCAGCATTGCGTCCTTGCATCCTATGAAACACAAGTCACATTACAAACTTCAGAGAGAGAAATTGGCTATATGTCTAAAATCAACATGGAGACAAGTTAAAGATTTGAATAAATATATATATATATATATTACGGTAATTTATTTTTATTTAAACCCTTCACACCAAAGCTTATCAGCTTCCTGACCAGGACTATTCTGAATAATATCGCATTATGTGGTAATAACTCTGGAATGCGTTAATGTACCCAGGCGACTTTGAGATTTTTTTTCCCCCGAAACACATTGTAATTAACCCCTTTACTTTCCACTTTCATGACCTGGCCATTTTTTCCAATTCTGACCAGAGTCACTTTATGATGTATTAACTCTGGAACACAATGGATTCCAGTGGTTCTAAGACTGTGTTTTTTTTCGTGACCTACTGTACTTCATGTTAGTGGTAAATTTGGGACGATATTCATTGCATTTATTTGTGGAGGGGTGGGGGGCATGAAAACGTCTCAATTTTCCAAACTTTGAATTTTTGTGCCCTTAAACCAGGGGGTTATATCGCACAAAATGGTTAAATAACATTTCCCACATGTGTACTTTTTATATCGGCACAATTTTTTTTTTTTTTTGGGTGGGAAATTTAACATTTTGAAAGCTTATCAATTTTTTTTTCCAGGCAAATTAACAAAACCATAATTTTTAGGGAACGCATTACATGTGAAGTAGCGTTGAGGGGCCTCTTTGACAGGAAATATCCAAAAGTGACACATTCTGAAAACTGCACCCCTCAGACAAAACAGAAATGTTACATAATCCCCAAATTTTGCATTTTCACAAGGGTAACAGGAGAAAATGGACCCCAAATTTTGTTATGTAGTTTCAGCGTACTCAGGAGAAATGGCACGTGTGGTGGAATATGTTTGGCACACAGCAGGGCTCAGAAGGGAAGGAACACCATTTGACTCTTCAAATGTAAAATTGATTGGAATCATCAGAAGTCATGTCATGTTTTGGAGAGCCCCTGATGTACCTAAACAGTGAAGCACCCCACCCCCCACAAGTGACCCCTTTTGGAAACTAGCTCCCTCAAGGTACTTATCCAGATGTGTGGTAAGCACCTTGAACCCCCGAATTTTGTATTTTAACAAGGGCAACAGGAAGAAAATGCACAATACAATTTATTTTGCAATTTCTCTTGAGTACACTGATACCCCATATGTGATTGCCTCAAAAGTAGTTTTCACAGTGCAAAGCTCAGAAGGGAAGGAGCACCATATTGGATTTTAGACTTTATCTAGAATAGTTTGGGGATGCCATGTTGCATTTGACAGTGTATTTGAGGTGCCATAACAGCAGAAACCCTCAACAAGTGACCCCCATTTTACAAACTACACCACTCAATTTATCTAGGAGTTCAGTGAGCATATTAAAATGACAGGTATGTCACAAAAGTTTAGTGTTTGGGGGATGAAGAAAATTAAATTTTTTTAGTACTAAAATGTTTTATCCCCAGATTTCCAATTTTGATACAGGGAATAGTTTTAAAAAAAAAAAAGGGGGCCCCAATTGTGTTACACAATTTCTCCTGAACATGGCAATACTCCACATGTGACTGAACAGTACTGTTTAGCCACATGCCAGTGCGCGGGAGGGAAGAAGCACCATTTGACTTTTGGAGCTAATTTTCCGTTCAAAAAGTCAAATGGCGCTCCTTCCCTTCTGAGCCCTGCTGTGTGCCCAAACAGTGGTTTATGACCACATATGAGGTATCGGTGTACTCAGGAGAAATTGCCCAACAATTTTTAGCATCCATTTTATCCTGTTCCCCATGTGAAAATGAAAAAGTTTAGGCTAAAAGAAATTTTTTGTAGAAAAAAAAGTACTTTTTCATTTTTACGGATGAATTTGTGAAGCACCTGGGGTTCAAAATGCTCACCACCCATCTAGTTAAATTCCCTGGGGGGTCTAGTTTCCAAAATGGGGTCACTTGTGAGGGAGCTCCAATGTTTAGGCACACAGGGGCTCTCCAAACGCGACATGGTGTCCGCTAACAATTTGACTGAAAAATTAGCTCCAATTGTTAGCGGACACCATGTCGCATATGGAGAGCCCCTGTGTGCCCAAACATTGGAGCTCCCCCACAAGTGACCCCATTTTGGAAACTAGACCCCCCAAGGAATGCATCTAGATGCATAGTGAGCACTTTGATCCCCCAGGTGCTTCACAAATTGATCCGTAAGAAGGAAAAAGTACATTTGTTTTCACACAAATTTTCTTTTTTCATTTTTACGGATCAATTTGTGAAGCACCTGGGGGTTCAAAGTGTTCACTATGCATCTAAATACAGCGAAGCCCATTTTTTTTTTTTCTAGGACTAATTTTAGAAAAAAAATGGCGTAGGGCTCCGCCATATTTTTGGTCCAGCCAGGTACAACTTGGCAGCTACGGACTGCCAGCAACCCCCAGCTGCCTCATTGTACCTGGCTGGCAACCAAAAATACAGCAAAGCCCTTTTTTTTCTTCTAGAACTAATTTTAGAAAAAAAATGGCGTAGGGCTCCGCCATATTTTTGGTCCAGCCAGGTACAACTAGGCAGCTGGGGGCTGGAATCCGCAGCATGGAGAGGCCCAAGCGTTCTGGGCCCCCCATGCTGCGAATTGCAGCCCGCAGCCGCCCCAGAAAATGGCGCATTCATTGAAGCGCCATTTTCTGGCGCTGTACCCAGACTCTTCCAGTTGCCCTGGTGCCGGTGGCAAACTGGGTAATAAAGGGCTTAATGCCAGCTTTTTATTGGCAGCTGGCACTAAGCCCGAGATTCATAATATAGGGCCAGTGTTAGACCCGCCATTAGGAATCTCTGGTAAATAGTCAGAAAATACACACAGAGAAAAATCTTTTTATTTGAAAAAAAAAAACACAAACAAAATTCGGACTCCATCTTTATTATAAAGATCCGACGTAGTCCACAACGAAGGTCCCACGACGCTCGATCGCCTATGACGTAGTCCACAACGAAGGTCCCACAACGCACGATCGCCTCCGACGTAGTCCACAACGAAGGTCACACGACGCTCGATCGCCTCTGGTCAATCCAGAGACTGCAGCAAGGGATGAAGTGTCCTCTTCTTACAGTCTCTGGGGTCAGAGTTATGGTGCACTGTATGACAATGACCTGTCATACAGTGCACCATGACTATGATCCCAGAGACTACAACAAGAGGACACTTGATCCCTTGTTGCACCCATCCATCCACCTATGCACCCATCATCCACGCACGCACACGTCTATGCACACACACATCTATGCACGCACACGTCCACACACATGTCCACGCACGCACACGTCTACGCACACATCCATCTATGCACACATCCACGCACGCACACGTCTATGCACACACACATCTATGCACGCACACGTCCACACACATGTCCACACATGCACACGTCTACGCACACTCACGTCCACGCACGCTCATGTACGCTCACGTCCACGCATGCACCCCCTATCCATTCACCCACC
Source organism: Allobates femoralis (assembly GCA_033576535.1). NCBI lineage: Eukaryota > Metazoa > Chordata > Amphibia > Anura > Aromobatidae > Allobates > Allobates femoralis. Next base: position 266,575,080 of record JARQOC010000004.1, on the reverse strand, counting down.
ATCAATTCATTCATACATACATACATACATACATACATACATACATACATACACACACATAGATACATACACATACATACATACACACATATACATACATACACACATATACATACATACACACATAGATACATACACACACATAGATACATACACACACATAGATACATACACATACATAGATACATACACATACATAGATACATACACATACATACATACATACATACATACATAGATACATAGATACATACATACATACATAGATACATACATACATACATACATACATACATACATACATACATACATACATACATACATACCTCCCTCGTTCCATCGATGAGCAGGAGGAGGCTGGGAGAGGTGGCTGGGCCACAGACCGGCGGGCCGGGCAGAGAAGGAGGAGCTGCAGCGGCGGCGGCAGCACCGAAGTGTGCAGCCCGCCGCAGGAGGTGAGGGGGGGCCAGGCACAGGGCCCGAAGGTGGGGGCAGCCTGGGGGGGAGCACCAGCGCAGGGGAGCAGGCAGTGTTGCCGGCGGGCGCACGCGGGTGCAGCCCGCCGGCAGATACATTATAATAGAGGGGGGCAGGCGGTTGGGGGGGACGGCGGGGGGGCCCTGGACAGTCCTGGAGCTGGAGGGGGGTGAGGAGGGGTGGGCACTTGCCGATCCGCCCCTCCAGATCTGATTGGAGAGCTCCAATCAGATCTGGAGGGGTGAATCCCTATGATTTCCTCCGATCGGCAGTTTCATTTTTAAACTGCCGATCGGAGGGGTCCTGGGCACGGGGGGGTTAATCCACCCCCTGTGGGGTCATCTACAGGTTGTCACAGAGCAGCAGCATCTGTGACACCTGAGTGACCCGGCTTACAGGGGGTGCAGCAGCTCAAATCTGCCAGGACGTTGTGCAACGTCCTGTGTCGAGAACGGACAGAAGCACAGGACGTTGCACAACGTCCTATGTCGGGAAGGGGTTAAAGTATTTAGTTTTTTTTTTTTCTTCATTTTTCTGCCGATAGTCATGTGAGAGGGCTTGTGGTTTTGGGGTGTGAATTTAAGTTTTTATTGGTAGATCTCTCTGGTGCTGATATCCCTTTTTTGTAGTAGGGTACTACAGGCTGTGGTCCCTCCCTAGATTACGTTTCTCTGGAATTCTCTTTCTGGGTGCTGTCAAGCATTTTAGTAGATTAAGGGTTGAGGAAAGGACTGATTCTGGAAATATTTTTGAGCTGAGGCGACAGTGGGTTGCTTGAGTTTGGATGTGCCATTTTGAAGAACCGGGCAGAGTTGAGGGATACTCCGAGACCGCAAATTGCAGTTGCAGGTGAGAGCCTGATGCTATGAAAAAAAAAAAAAAGTTTTTGCCACTATTTACATTTTTTTATGGTGTTCACTGAAGGGGTTAACTAGTCTGAAAGTTTTATAGAAAAGGTCATTCCGGATGCAAACAAAACCGTGTACAACTCCTTTAACCCCTTCCCGACCTATGACGTTTTGGGACGTCATAGAAGTCTGTGCCTTCCCGACCTGTGACATCCCACAACATCGTGGCGGGATCAGGCTCCTGCAAGCTCCGGTGATACAGATCTGTGAAATGCCACCGGAGCTGCAGGTACTTGGGCGCTTAGCCCCCGTGGCGACAATCACTCTGGCAGTTTCACTTTCAACTGCTGATCAGAGTGATTGTTAGGTGGCTGCGCTTCCTCCTGCCTCCCAGCCTCCATGATTGTCTGATCACGGCTGCCCCCCCGATCTCTCCCCTTGCCCTCCGGTGATCACTGCTGCCCCCCTGATCCCTGCCCTCCAATAATCACGGGAGGGCAGGGATCGTGGTGGGGGGGCAGCGATGATCACCTCATTCAGTCCTCCTCCGATCCTCATGTGGCTGCCGCGTCCAGCTCCTCCGGTTTTCCTACTGGCCGCCTCCTCCTGCTCCTGGCCCTGCTCCTTTGCAGCTTGCTTCATCTACATGGAGATGAGGGTGCAGAGGAGTGGTGTGTGACAGCCAAGGGCACAGCGTTCTGTGCGATCACTGTGCCCTGGGTCTGTATCACATAGACTAAAACAAGGGAACACTTGATCCCTTGTTGTAGTCTCTGGGGTCAGAATCATGGTACACTGTATGCCAATGATCTGCCATACCGTGCACTATGACTGACCCCAGAGACTACAACAAGGGATCAATTGTCCTCTTGTTGTAGTCTCTGCGGCCATAGTGATGGTGCACTGTACGGCAGATCATTGCCATACAGTGCACCATCACTATGGCCACAGAGACTACAACAAGAGGACACTTGATCCCTTGTTGTAGTCTCTGGGGTTATCTGCCATACAGTGCACCATGACTGTGACCCCAGAGACTACAACAAGAGATCAAGTGTCCTCTTGTTGTAGTCTCTGGAGTCATAGTAATAGTGCACTCAAAGGCAGATCATTGCCATACAGTGCACAATCACTGGGATCCCAGAGACTAAAACAAGTGATCAAATGTCCTCTTGCTGCAGTCTCTGGGGTCACGGTGATTGTGCACTGTATGGCAATGATCTGCCGTACAGTGCACCATCACTATGGCCGCAGAGACTACAACAAGAGGACAATTGATCCCTTGTTGTAGTCTCTGGGGTCAGTCATGGTGCACGGTATGGCAGATCATTTGCATACAGTGTACCATGATTCTGGTTGAGAAATTTGGCCTGGTGATTTACAGACAAAAACTAAATTGAGTATTCTTCCCTGCGAGGGTGAATATTTGTTTTGTTCTGGCCTGGACGACCTCTTGGAGAAAGCCGGGGATAATAAGGAAAAGTTTCCAGAGTTGTCTTTTTCTTCTTTTAAACGCCCCTTTCGGAGTAGACGTTATTCCAGAAAATACTCCCGAAGGAAGACCAGTCTAGTTGGCCTGACCAACGAAAGGGAGAAAAGGTGTTAATGTTCAAGGGCCCCTCCCATGATTCCAAGAAATCCTCCAGGTGGGAGGACGTCTCTTCTTTTTTTTTCTTCTTCCAGCCTGGGCTCAAATCTCATCCATCACGTGGATTCTGGACATCATAAGGTGAGGTCTGAGACTCTGGTTTCCACATCTGCCTCCGTCCAGATTCCTGGTCATGCCTCTCAGGTCGAGCAGCGGGCACTGGAAAATGAAATCACTTGTCTCGTGGACAGGGCTGTCCTGATTCGGGTGCCGTCCCAGGAAGAGGGGATGGGGTATTACTCTCCCATCTTCCTGGTAAACAAACCTGACGGTTCTTTCCGAACCATTCTCAATTTTAAAAATCTAAACGGTTTCCTGGAGGTACCCACTTTCAAGATGGAGTCAATAGGGTCGGCAGTCAAACTGCTCTTTCCGGGTTGTCACATGGCAGTCCTGGATTTGAAGGATGCATATTATCATGTTCCTATATGTAGTCAGTCCCAACAGTACCTCCGGGTGGCGGTCCAGATGAGCTCCAATATCCTTCACTTTCAGTACTGTGCCCTGCTTAGTGATCGCTTCTTGGGTTTTTACCAAAATTATCTCAAAAGTCTCGGCCCATCTCAGGGAGCAGAATGTCCTGATTTGTACCATACCTGGACGATTTTTTAATCAGAGTCCTCTGCTCAACATTGTGCGGACCAAGTCCACCTTTGCTGGGCATGTTGCCCCAATCTGGGATGGATCATCACCTGGACAAACCCCAAATTACTCTGTCCACATCCCTGATTTTCCTGGGTATCCTTTTTGGACTCCACCCCAACAACCAGTCCTTTCCCCTTTCCCCCTCCCCAACAAGATTGTGCACATTGGGGCCGGGTTCGCCGGGCGTTTCCGTTATCCGACCATGACTCTACGCGGGGGCGATGCCCCTTATTGGGCTCTCTCAGGGTGTGCTTTCCCCCGGGATCTGTTGGGCCCAAGCTCATCCCAGGACTCAAAACAGGGGGACATTCTCACACATCGGGAATTCCGGGGTCAAATCTGGAAAAAATAAATCTGGGAACGGGAAGATAGACTGACTTAAAAACCCAAAGCTACCCTCCATTCCCCTTCAGTGGGGGGTTGACCGATGCATTTCTGTCCAGGGGGTTCCCCCGGGTGGCCCCCCTGCCACCAAATTTGGTCACAAACCCCGATGCTATCCCTTGGGGGGGGGAGCCCATGTAATCAGGGGGTCCTTCGGGGGGATTGACCATGGCAAATTACTACTGTTCCTCAAACTTGAGAGAGTTGGTGGCGGGGAAAAGGGGCCTTAGCTGGGTTTCTCCCTTCTTGAAAGGGGCATCAAAGTCTTGTCCTACAATCAAGTGAATTGCTTTGTTGACCCTTTTTCAACCACCAAGGGGGACAAGTCAAAACTCTAAAAGGGGTGGCAGAAAAATTCTGGGGCTGGCGGAATTTCCCTCTAGCATCCAACGGGTGCCCGATACGGAGGGGAAAACAACGACAAAGGGATTTCCTCAGCCGGGGGCTCCTTCACCAGGACGAGTGGGTTCTGACATCTTTTTGCTAGATCAACATGTGGGGGGGTTTCCCCCCCATAGATTTGTTTCCCAAACCCGGGGCCCAAACCCAAAGAGTGAATCATTTTTCATCCTTTGCATGGATGCTCTTCGAATTTTCGGGAAATTTTAGGCTGGCCCTTTTGATTTTTTCCCCCTCCTTTTCTTTAAAACCAACGGGCCCCCGCAAAATTCTGGGGGAACGGGGACCATATATTGATAGCCCCCTTCTGGCTGAGGGGAAACCCTTTGTTCTTCTGGCTCCAACACCTGTTTGGGGTTCCCCGGGCC
>JARQOC010000004.1:266548688-266570211 GCA_033576535.1 Allobates femoralis | reverse complement strand
GCTGCGGGCGGAGAGAGTGTGATCTGTAAGCAGGCATACGCCTGCTGACAGTACACATATAGGAGTGAATGAGAGCTTTCACACCGCGTGCGCCCTATTATAAACATAGGGGCCGCGGTCAGCATGCTCACACTTGCAGATGCATCTGCAAAACGCTGCAGATCCATCTGCAAGTGTGAAGGCAGCCTTACTGATGTATGTAAAGTGCTATGGAATCAATAGCGCTATATAAATGAATAAATATTATTATTAATAAACAGCCTAGTAGTCACATATCTCAGTATTAGGGACCCAATATACGAGACAACTTGACATGGCTACTGGGTGGTTTATCGATATGGCCATATTTGTTAAGCTAAAGGCCCGTTACACGGCACAATATCCTTGACGATATCGCTCAAACGTCACGGGTTTGGAGTCGTTCAAACGACATCGTTAGGACGTCATTACGTGTAACACCAAGATTCAACTTTGTTGGATCATTGATCGCAGATTTGAGAACATGTTCTCAAATAAGACGATCCAAGATTGGCCAACCTGCTGCATCGTTGTGTGTGATACCACGATAACTGTCGTTTACGACTTGGCCCATTCACAGCAATGAGGCATCGTTCCCACAACCCAGCGAACGATACATGTTCACTACATAGTTTGTGAGTCGTCCACGATATCTAGACGTGACATCATGCCAACGATTTCGGAAACGACCGTGCTCCCGCAAAATTGTTGCAGACAGTTTCAACATCGTGCCGTGTAACAGTACCTTACGTCTCACTTTGCAGTTTCCCTGATCAGGTTCCATCCGATTTTTGTGCCAAAACCAGGAGAGGAACTTGCAGAGAAAAAGTATAAGTGAAAGATTGACACCTGTTCTGAGTGTTGGAGACACTCCTGGTTTTGGCCCCAACTTGATCAGCTAAAAAACTGCAGTGGGAAACCAGCCTTATGGTACAGTCACACGTCACGATATCGCGAACGATATTGCAGATACGACCCGTTTTTTGAGGCGTGGCTACGATGACCAAACAATATTGTAGCGCGTGACTCCTAGATACGACGTCAATATCGCACCCGCCACGTCACCGCTGCGACGCGGTCATGGGACGCCGGGACGCGTCACTTCCGGTCGCAGGGTTCACAGGCAGACTTCGCGCATGCGCAGATAGCATGCTGAAGTCTGCCTGTTTACGACCGGAAGTGACGCACGAACCCGGTGTCACATGACCGCGTCGCAGGGGTGACGAGGCAGGCACAATATGGAAATCCTGCCCGCGCTCTGCTTTTCTATGACGACGCCCATTAGGGCGTATTACAGCAACGAGGCAGGGGTAGCGCGGCACAAGGGGACCCGCCTACCGGTCAAAATGCCTTCAGGAACGCCCCTGTGACAAGCATTTTGTAAGTTTGCAAAGTACATTATAGTACTTGTAGTTTACTACAAAAGATGAGGCAGGGATGTCTTAGACTGTATTATAAGGCTGCAGAGACAGGTACTCATGGTTTAGAAAGCTTATTTGGGGTGACAGGTTCCCTTTAATACTTGGTGACTTAACCCCTTAGTGAAGCCCAATATGTCTTTTACTGACCTGAGAGTTAAGTGAATATCATCCCCACCCACCATGAACAGTTGAAAATTAAAATTTTGTACAGTATAGCTGATCACTTGCTGCATCAGTCACGATCAACGTTGGCACGGACCACAGCTGTTTAACCCCTTAGATACAGCTGTCAATAGTGACTACGGCATCTACATGGTTAAGAGAGCGTGGGGGCTCCTTTAACCCCATCAGCATCCTGAGATCATGACTGTGCGGTCCTGATGGTTGCCATAGCAATTCACAGTCGAATAATGGCCTTAGAGAGTCTGCCAGCTTTAGTGACCTGCTCAGAAGTTGGCAACTTGTAGGTGGTAGAAATAACATTTTTTATTTCCCATCATGCCACAATGCATTAATTCCTGAAAGCAGCTGAAGGGTTAATGAACTACCTGACAGGGTGTGAATATGTTGAAGGGGTGCGATTTTTAAAATGATTTCAATTTGGCTTTTTTTCCCTATATATATAGGACCCCCAAAGTCACTTAAAAGCTGAATATTATATTAATATTAATATTATATTTTGTAAAATTTCCTTTAAAAAAATGTGAAAATTGCTGCTACATTTTTAAACATCCGAATAAAATATAAGAACAGTTCACAAATCAAGCTGAAGTAAATATTTATTAACTTTGTGTGGTGTGACTATCTGGATTGCAGGGATAATTAAAGGGAACCTGTCAGCTAGTTTATGCCTCCCCAGCTATCACTGTCTGTAGCTGCAGCTTTACCAGTCTAATCATCCCTGTGTGAGCTCAGAGTGTAATGTGAAAGAAAAGCATTTATACAGTTATATTTTCTGACGAAAATGAGGCAGTCAGTCTACATCTTGGAGGAGGTAGACTGGCAGTTTAATAGTTAACATTTCAGCCGAATGTCAGAACATGCTGGGAGACCTGATGTGATGTCATAATCATGTGACTACAATAATCGGAGCCAAGTCTTCATAGCACATGATTTGGATGCTTAGCTCCGCCCACTATGGTCACATGATCGTTACATCACAGGTCCTTATGACAAGAGAAGTTAAGTGAGTTAACTATTAACCTGCCAGACAGACTACACCTTGGAGACTGTAGTCTGACTGTCTTATTTCCATAAGAAAATGTAAGAGTATAAATGCTTTTTTTTCACATTACACTATGAGCTCAGACAGGGATGATTAGACTGGTATTATAAAGCTACAAGTACAGATAGTGATAGCTGGGGGGGTGGCAAAAATGACCTGACAGTTTTCACACTTTAAAGGGAACCTGTCAATTATATTTTATAAATAAAACAGACAAATTTACTATTTAAGTATAGTTGTGTATTTCGAAAAAGCGCTCAAAAACCACTGGAATATGACACGTACCAGTGTCATTACCATACAAAGGGACAATAGTTAGATTTGAAAAAAAATTGTCTTAGTCACTAAAGGGTTAAGGCCTATATGCCAACCCAACAGCCCCCCCCAAGGGACCTCAATTTAAAAACTGCACCCTTCAAGGTATTTAAAAACCACATTTAGGAAGTTTGTTAACCCTTCAGGTGCTTCACAGGAATTAAAATAATGTGGAAACAATAAATGAAACAGTTATCTTCCGCAAAAATGTTGTCTAGGTCCAGATAGTACAATTTGTTGGGTAATTTCTTTTAAGCAAAATGAGATACCATATGGGAACAATAGTGGGGTTGAGACAGCATCAAGCCTCAGTAGCATATACATGCACGAATGCCAACGTGGGATGATCCATTTGCTGAGCTTCAGTTGTGCTTAAGTAGTAGAAACCCCCTCCCCAACAAGTGACCCCATTTTAGAGACTACATCCTTCAAGGAATTCAAAAAGGTGTGTGGGGAGTATACTGAACCCACAGGTAGCTCACAGAAATTTATAACACTGGGATGTGAAGATTGAAAATAACTTTTCCACAAAAATGTTAGTGTAGCCCAAATGTTTCATTTTCACAAGGAGTAATAGGAGGACATGAACCACACAATTTGTTGGTTATTTTAGAGTACAACCAGGGCTGTGGAGTCGGAGTCCATTTTGATGGAGTTGGAGTCAGTATAAAATGGATCGACTCATACTTCTAAGGCCCCTTTCACATCAGCGTTTTACGCTGTTCGCAGCAGATGTGGCGGATTTACCGGATTTGTGGCCTAACCGTCACACTTGCGGTTCACCTGCGGCAAGCTCCATACAATGTCTATGGGGCTTGCAGCAAGTGCGGTATAGTTGCAGTTTCGGCACTTGCGGTCGTGAAAAAACACTGCTGTTTTCCGTGGCCACAACTGCCGAAACCGCAACTATACCGCACTTGCCGCAAGCCCCATAGACATTGCATGGAGCTTGCCGCAGGTGAACCGCAAGTGTGACGGTTAGGCGGCAGATGCAGTAAATCCGCCGCATCTGCCGCAATCAGCGTGAACGCTGATGTGAAAGGAGCCTAAAATAAAAATGTATTGAACAATAGTTCAATGCAGAATGTGCTTATTATTAAGCTGTGTATAGTTACCAAAAAATCGGACAGCACTCCTTATTGCACATCATGCATGGTGTGCAATAAGGAGTGCTGTCCGATTTTTTGGTAACTATACACAGCTGAATACTGCTGGACACTGCACCCGAGGCGAATTGTTGTTAGTGCTGCTATCAATTTTCCCTATTGTAAACTTAATATTATTAAGAATTATTATGTTGTAGATAAATATCTTGATTATTTTATCATAATAATTAAAGCCTGATGTTTACATTGTACTTCAACTCCGACAGCTTCATACGTGACTCATGTTTAAGTGATACATTTATTGGAGTCAGGGAAACTGAGGAGTCTGGAGTCGGTGGTTTGGTTTACCGACTCCACAGCCCAGAGTAGGACAACACCCTATATGTGGTCAGAAACTGTCATTTGCTCACAATGGCAGGGTTTGGAATCAAAGGAGCACTACTTCAATTTTGGAGCCTAATTTTAGCAGGAATAGATTGCGGACATCATGTGTTTTAGCCCTTTACATGCAAAAACACGAGCAAACCCCACAAGTGACCCTATTTTGGCAACTATACCTGTAAAGCATTTTTTTTTTTTTTTTTTTTTTTAACTCAGGTGATACACAGGTGATACACAGAAATAAATAACATTGGGCTGAGTAAATTAAAGATTATGTTTTCCACTAAAATGTTGTTTTGACCTCAAGTTTTTATATTTCAAAAGGGCCAATAAGAGAAAGTGAAAAGGTTCAATTTGTTATGCAATTTCTCCTGTATACGCCAATACCCCAAATTTGGTTGAAAACAGGGTAGGAACACATATTTGGGCACAGATTTTGCTGTTGCAGTCTGCTGGTGTCATGTAATATAGTCAAGATAGGCTCACTGTCTGTCCACGGGTGCACCAGAAAAATGCGCAGTTACAGAGAAGATATATCTGGGCACACCTCACTTTCTCATGAAAAAATGTGAATCACACAACGTGTCAGAGGTAAAGTGTTTCTTGTTTTTTTATTGCCACACCATGTCCAAAAACACCAAATATCACCAACGTTTCGGTCTCTTACATCGGCCTTTATCAAGGTTTCAGTGTTAGAACAGGTGGGGGTTCCAAATAGAACCAAAATGGAGTAAGCGAAACTACAGCAAGCGTAGATGCACACCTTAGGATTCTGTATACATCCAAGCATGAAGGAAAACACCAGAAGCAAGTACTGGTAAATAAACTCTAGTATGAGACAAGGCTCAAGGAAAACACCTTGTGTGTGATCTGTGGTGGTGTGGCACACATTTTTTTTCATGAGAAAGTGAGGTGTGCCCAGATACATCTTCTCTGTTGGTGTCATGTGACTTTGGCAGAGTCCCTGAGATGCCAGAACAGCAAAACCCTCCCATAAGTGACCCCATTTTACAGACTACAATTAACTCATCTACAAATGCAAGAAGTATATTTACACCCCAGGTGTATCAAAGAACTTTAGATCTTTGGGTGGTGAGAGAAAAAAAAAAGAAAAGAAACCAACACATTTTTACCACAAAAATGCTGTTTAAGCCACAGATTTAAAATTTTTACATAGGGAAATGGATAAAAATGTTACCTAAATTCGTCACAACTTCTGCTAAATGAGGCAATACCCCAACGTCTGTACAGTACTGCTAAGCCAAACGGCGAGACTCCAAAGGTATGTATGGAGCGTTATTTGACTCTTCGGTACAGATTTTCCTAAATTACTTTGCAGACTTCATACAGAGCCTTTAAGTGCCATAACAGCATGAGCCCTCAAGTGGCCCCATTTTAGAATTACACCTCTCAGAGTGACCATTTTCACTCCGTGGGCGTTATTCCATGGCAGCAATGGATGTTGCCGAGTGAAAAATGCAAATCTACCATTGTAGTGGCCATATATTGTGCCCAGCTCGTGTTTCTGGAGAAGGTTCTCCTCACTACCGTAATGCTAACCATTTGGATGCTAAATGTGTGTTTAGGCACACTGCAGCAGTCAGAAGGGAGCAGGGCATTTGGAATTGCAGAATTTGATCAATTTCTATTGCAGGTAGCCATTTTGCTTTCTCATAGCCTTTGCATTATCAGTAGCATGAAAACCTCCTATATTTCAGTTAACAGATAATGAACATGACTGGGGACTTTGTTTTTGTGGACCAAATTTAAGCTTTTCTTATGGGAAACATTTTACATAGAAATTTGGATTCTAGTTATCCTGTCCTCTACCTGAACATTTACATGTAGGGTTTCCATCTAAATCTTCAAATGATACAATTTAGATCTGTCAGGAGTTTAATCTGATCACTATAACATTATTCAATATAATGCGGCAACAGTTACTCTGGACTCAGTCTGGCCTATTGTTCAGTTCTGTCTTTTTCGGAGGTGCACAAAAATGAGGCCGACCACATTTTTACGCACGGTTAAAGAGATGAATAGCACCTTAATATAGGCTATCTTTTTCATTACAGAGTTTTGTCTGAATCACTTATTTTAGAGATTTCCAAGAAAACCATGATGTAAATAAATGCTCAGTGTACAGCACAGGATAAACATAAGTCAAAGCCTGACTGCAATCTTTTTTGGAGGCAGAATAAACAAAAGCAAGTCTTAAGATGCAAGAGAAACAGGGTAAAAAAAAATAGAACGGCAGTTTAACTACAGTATTTTTTGCTTTATAAGACGCACCTGATTAGAAGACGCACCCTCAAATTTGTTGAGGGAAAAAAAAAGAGAAAAAACGAATGTGTACTCACTGTAAAATTGTTTTCTCTGAGCCATCATTGGGAGACACAGGACCATGGACCATGGGTGTTATGCTGCTGATCCATAGGAGAACGACACTAAGTGAATGTGAAACAGTTAGCTCCTCCTCTGCAGTATACACCCCCTGGCTGGGCCAGACCACACCAGATTTAGTGAACAAGCAGTAGGACCATATAACAAAAAATGAGAAAAAAGATTGAACCATGAAAACTTCAAATGAATTCAAGAGAAACAAGAGCCAAACTAGCCAAAAAGGGAGGGTGCCGTGACCCCCAAATGATGGCTCAGAGAAAAAGATTTTACGGTGAGTACATAAAAATCCATTTTTCTCTATCGACTCATTAGGGGACACAGGACCATGGGACGTCTTAAAAGCGTCCCTGGGTAGGAGAGAGAACCACAGCCCAAGGAGCAAGGAAACAGTCCCAGATTCCCAGAAACACCTACTGAGACAGGTGCGCCACCGCCGCCTGAAGGATCCTTCTACCATCAGCGGACGCTTGGGTATGTACTATGTAGTGTTTTGTGAATGTGTGCAGACTAGACCAGGTATCGGCCTTGCACAATTGTTCAACTGAAGCATGGTGCCGAATGGCCCAGGATGCACTAACCGCATGAGTGGAGTGAGCTCGAAGTCTGCTAGGAATGGGAACATTTCTTAGACGATAGGGTTCCTGGATAGCAGAACGAATCCAACGGGCCAGGGTTGCCTTGGAGGTGGCCTGCCCCTTACGGGGACCCTCAGGAGAATAAACAGGCTGTCCGACTTTCTGAAGGAAGCCGTCCTAGAAATGTAGTGTCTGAGGGCCCTTACGAGGTCAAGGGCTTGCAGTGCCTTCTCCACTCGATGCACCGGAGCCGGACAGAAAGACGGCAAGAGGATATCCTCATTAAGGTGAAATGGCGAAGTCACCCTGGGAAGGAAGGTGGGAACTGGGCGCAGTACCACCTTGTCTTGATGAAAAAACAGAAAGGGCTAATGGCAAGAGAGAAGCTAACTCAGAGATCCACCTGATTGACGTAATGGCCACAAGAAGGCTACTTTCCATGACAAGAGACGCAGAGAAACTTCCATTAGGGGCTCGAAAGGAGACTTTTGAAGTCCATCCAGGACTAGATTAAGGTCCATGTCTCTAGCGGTCCGCAGTACAGGGGAATCAAACGAAACACACACTGAAGAAAAGTTCTGACTTGGGGTTTAGCGTCAAGGCGGCATTTGTAAAAGACTTAAAGAGCAGAGATCTGCCCCTTTAGTGAACTCAGCCAGACCGGATAGTAAACCGAACTGCAGGAAACTGAGAACGACTGGAATGGACAGAGGAAGGGGAGAACAGGCCCAATTCTTTTACCATGAGAAGAAAAGCTTCCATGTACGGTGGTAAATACAAGATGAGACTGGTTTCTGAGCCCTGATCATGGTATGGACGTCGTCGGGGGAGAACCCAGCGCGCATCAAGACCCATGTTTTAAACAGCCACGCCGTCAAATTCAAGGCCCTGGAATTCTGGTGGGAAATGGGACCCTGGGTGAGGATATCCGGTAGATCTGGGAGGCTCCAAGGGACGTCTGCAACGAGCTGCACCAAATCAGCGTACCAGGCGCGCCTGGGCCAGTCTGGGGCTATTAGAATTACCGGGACTCATACTTTGATCTTCCTTACTACCCTCGGGAGTAAGGGGAGCGGAGGGAAGATGTATGGCAGACGGAACGGACGCCAGGAGCCCACCAGTGCGTCTGCTCCGATGGACAATGGATCACATGACCGAGCTATGAATGCTGGCACCTTGGCGTTTAGCCGAGAAGCCATCAGATCGACATCGGGTGTCCCCAGCGGCAGCATATCTGGTGAAACACTTCTGGGTGGAGAGACCATTCGCCGGCGGCCAGACCTTGGCAGCTGAGAAAATCTGCTGCCCAATTCTCTACCCCTGGAATGTGGACCGCAGAGATGACTTTGCCCAAAGGAGAATCCGCACAACCTCATCAAACGCTGCTTTGTTGCGAGTGCAGCCCTGGCGATTGATGTAGGCTACTGCTGTAGCATTGTCCGGCTGAACGCAGATATGGTGGCCCACCAGAAGATGGCGAAAAGCTTTGAGGGCAAGAGATTGCTCGAATCTCCAAAAGATTTATTGGTAAGGCTGACTCCCGGGTAGTCCACCTGCCGTGGGCAGTGTGGTGACTGTATACTGCACCCCAGCCTACAAAGCTGGCGTGCGTGTTGAGGACTAGCCAGTCCACTGGAAGAAAGAAGCGGCCCTTGGACAGGGGATGCTGGGTGACGCCATCAACAGAGAGCATGCCAGACCGTGGGTGTCAGGCGGAACATCTTGTCCAGGGAAAAGGGGCTCTTGTCCCAGGCAGACAGGAGAGCCAGCTGCAGTGGCCGCAGGTGAAATTGGGCGAAGGGGACGGCCTCTATTGCCGCAACCATCCTTCCTAACACCCTCATGCCGAAACGAATGGAGTGTGAGGAAGGACGGAGAAGAGAGGACTGCCTGGCGTAGGGTAGACCTCTTGTCCCGAAGGAGGGAGACCAAGCCTCGGTAGGTGTCTAAGGTCATGCCAAGGAATGTGATTGACTGTGCCAGGATTGGAGACTACTTTTTCAGATTTACCAGCAAACCTAGGCGAGACATGGTGTCCCTGGTGATCTGGACACTGTCTGTGCACTCCTGAAATGAGGGAGCTTTGATCAGGAGATCGTCGAGGTAAGGCAAGACGACTACTCCTCTGGAATGCAGGACACTCATGGCAGCCGCCATGACTTTCGTGAAGACCCTTGGGGCCGTAGCAAGGCCAAAAGGAAGGGCCACAAATTGGAAGTGAAGGTCCTGTACCGCAAAGCGGAGGAATTGTTGGTGAGCCTGAGCAATGGGGACATGCAGATATGTGTCTCATGTCTATGGAGGCGAGGAATTCCCCTTCCTCCATAGATGCGATGATGGAGCGCAGAGACTCCATTCTAAACCGCTGGACGCGAACATATTTGTTCAGATGTTAGAGGTCCAAAATGGGACTTACGGATCCATCTTTTTTGGGAACCACAAAAAGGTTAGAGTAGAAACCTCTGAAGTGCTCGGGTTCCGGAATGGGGATAATTACGCCCACCTGTTGGAGCGAGTGTATCGCTTTGAAGAAGGCGCGACGGTGCTTTGGTGGCTTCAGGGGGTTGAAGGGGAAGAAGTGGTATGGTTGCCGTGAAATAAACTATGTGGGATCCGGAAGACACAAGATCTTGACCCATCTGCCTTCTGTGGCGGATAGCCAAACTTGACTGAACAGCCGTAAGTGGTCGCTGACAGTGGGGGTGTCTTCAGGCGAGCAATGAGAGTCAGGAAAAGAATCGATGGGATCGGGACTCTCTAGGTTTAGATGGTCTCTGTCTGGGCTGCCAGGAAGAATTCGTTTTGAAGGATGACTGGGCAGGTCTGTCCCTACGGGGAGGTCTGGTAGAGGAGAGGGGGTGGTCGGGAGACCGCCCATCCAAAGGGTTGCGAAAGGAACAAAATGTAGATGGAGGTAGTCTGAAAAGGGGCATTTTTGCTTATGTTGTGGAAGGGAGGTACCCTTTCCACCCGTGGCGTCTGAGATGAGCTTGTCAAGACGTTCGCCAAATAGACGATCAGGAAGAAAGGGGAGACCGGTGAGTGCTTTCTTTGAAGCTGAATCGGCTTGCTACTGTCTGAGCCAAAGTGTCCTACGGATGGCAATGGAATTGGAGGCAGCGAATGCTGTGCAGGTGGCAGAGTCTCAAGAGGCCTGTATGGGGCAGTCCGCGGGTGCGTCGATCTGAGTGGTTAGGTCGGTGAATTGTTGAGGAAGCAGAGAGTCTTGTAAGGATTTTTGCAGGGTCTTAGCCCAGACCATAATTGCCTTGGCAACCCACACGGAAGCGAAGGAGGGCGAGAGGGGGGACCCTGCCACCTCAAAGGCAGAATGTGTGAGCTGCTCCGTCTGTCAGTTTGATCCTTGATGGAGGATCCGTCTTGGTAGGGATAGTAGTGTTTAGCCCGCAAGGCGAGAAATGGGTGGATCGACAGATGGCGAGTCCGCTCAGGCTTTGGGAAGGGCAAAGCGAAGGGGTATTTGGCTTCAATGGTCTTGCGGTTACCGAAGCGCCTGTCAAGCGTCTCCCTCTGTTTAGTTAGAATAGCCTGAAATTTTGGAATGTCAGCAAAGATTTTTTGTGGTACCTTTGCTCTCTTAAAAGACACTGCTTGGTCCGGAGTTGAGGAGGGAACAGTGTCCAGGTTTAAGGTAAGGTTAATCGCTGCTATGAGACGCCTGATCGTCAGAAGGGGCCGTGTCAAGGGAATCGTCTAGGTATAAACAGCATTCACCATCTTCTGGTTCCTCAGAAGAGGTAGCGTGTGGTCCCTGATCCCGGGAGGGGGAGCCACAAGATCCGTGAGAAGAGACAGGGGACACATTCCTATCGGATCTTTTCCTGGCCACGACTGCAGACGTGGAAGGCGCCCCACAGGCCTATGATGGACCCTCCAGAGAGGGATCATCTGTGTCTAATCCGTCGTGGGGTACAGTGTTGCTGGGGGGGGGGGACGGTACTGCATGGCCTGGACCAGGTTTTGGGATAGCTTTTCCATGGATTGGGTCAAGAATAGTGCCCATTGAGGCGGGCTTGGGGCTCTAGACTAAGTGCTTATGGCGAGGGGCATTTGCAGAGGGCTCCTGGGTTTCTGTGGGCATGGTACAATCCTGGCCGTAAGGACAGTATGCTTTCGTGGAAGCTCAGAGTGGCAGGTGACAAAGGAGGAATAATAAACCGTGTGGGGTTTTGTTTTCTTAGATGCTTTTGAAGATTGCATGTTGGCAATGCAATGAGAAACACAAGAAACTGAATGAGTAAGCAGAGAAGAAGCTAAGGCAGGACTGGGAAAGAGTACACAGTCCTCACTTAACACAGTGCCTCACCCAGAGCAGCGTAGATACTGTGCCCCAGTGCAGGTCCACGCTGAGGAGTGAAGAGATCCAGTGCAAGGGGCCAGAACTATAGGGGCAGGGCCCAGGAAAAAGCGAGGACGGTGCCCGGGGTACATGGCCTATCGGTGGGCCATGCTCTAGTGTATGACATCAGTGAGGGGCATCGCGTCATTATGGGGCAGGAGAAGCGGGAGCCTAATTCCGGTGTGAAAATACCGGTCGCAGCGGCCCCGACCGCTGCGGCCACTAGTGAAGGACACTTAGCAGAGTCACTGAGGAGGGGTGACCAGGAGAGAAGGAGGGAGCCCTCCACCGGTAAGCCTGCGCTGGCCAGTGTGTGAGCCCCAAAGGGGGTAGAGAAAACGGGCTCACCTGAATGATGGCCCTGTAGTCTTCATATCCTTAACCCAGGCTGCCAGAGGGAGGCCGGGAGGGCAGCGATGCAGACAGGTCCAGGTCCTCAACCCAGGCTGCCAGGAGGAAGGCTGGGGAGCACAGTGAGGCAGGCTGTTGCAGATCCTCAACCCAGGCTGCCAGGAGGAAGGCTAGGGAGCGTAGCGGTGCAGGCAGATGCAGACTGTACAGATTTCAACCCAGGTCCCTGTGGGGGAAGACTGGGGGTAGCCGGGCTCAGAGAAATCGCTGCAGTGCAGGGATCTACGCTTGGTGTGGAAGGGCATACGGGGAGGCGATACTCCGCGTGTCCGTCCATTGTCAGTTGAGGGAAATCGGAACCCGAAGGAACTGTTGCCCATAAGTGGAAAGCAGCGTAGTCCCGGTGATCCATCGTTACAGGAGGGAATACGAGGAGGCGACACTCCGCGTTCCCACCTGTTGTAGGTTGTGGGAAAGCGGTACCCCGAGGGGTGCTGTCGCCCCCTTCTCAGAAAACTTCCATAAGCAAGAAGGATAGATGTGCCTCCTACAGACACGAAGCTAAAACTGGTGTGGTCTAGCCCAGCCAGGGGGTGTATACTGCCGAAGAGTAGCCAACTGTTTCACATTTACTTAAGTGTCAGCCTCCTATGGATCAGCAGCATAACACCCATGGTCCTGTCCCCCCAATGAGGCGATAGAAAAAAACTTTTTTTATTTTACATACATACATCCCATCCTGGAATACTTAATCCTAGTACGTTGGCCCCCCTATGCTGGACATGGTCCCCCAGTGACACGGATTTAGTCTTGCTGAATTTTTTTCTTCTACCTTATTTATTGCACTTATAAGTACATATAGTATGATATGGCATCATATAAAAGTTATGACAATTTAACAAAAAAACAAACAAAAAAAAAAAACAAAGAATAGTGCAACAGGAAAAAACAATTTGCAAGAGTGTACACAACATGATTCCTTCTACAAAGTAAGCAACTAAAATGAGGCCAAAAGCCATGGATCCTCTAATACACACATGCTTAAAGCATATTTTCTATTTAATAAATAGTACACATGAAAATAAGCCACTGTGTAACATCTTATCAGACAAAGTTATTCTTTTTTCTGCCAGAATGAGTAATTATCAAAATTCTCAATTGAGGGGAAAGTCTCCACTAAATAGAGATTTTCCATTATTGAGATATAGGAGGGCAGTTGTTACTGATGTGAGTCATTGAGATGAGGAGGGAGAAGCTAGAGAGCTCTGCCCCTCTTCTATCTACATAGGATATGGCGGTTTCTGATAAGATTCTATGATGAAGAGGGAGCAGCTTGAGGCAGAGAACCGCCCCTTCTTCTATCGGCAGAGAACCGCCCCTTCTTCTATCGGCAGAGAACCGCCCCTTCTTCTATCGGCAGAGAACCGCCCCTTCTTCTATCGGCAGAGAACCGCCCCTTCTTCTATCGGCAGAGAACCGCCCCTTCTTCTATCGGCAGAGAACCGCCCCTTCTTCTATCGGCAGAGAACCGCCCCTTCTTCTATCGGCAGAGAACCGCCCCTTCTTCTATCGGCAGAGAACCGCCCCTTCTTCTATCGGCAGAGAACCGCCCCTTCTTCTATCGGCAGAGAACCGCCCCTTCTTCTATCGGCAGAGAATATGGCAGTTGCTACTAATTAGATTCTCTCAGTAATGGGCAAGTCTTCACTGAATACAGATTTTACTTGAGAATTAAGAATTTTCGTAATGACGGAACAATTGAGGCAAAGAAAAACAAATGTGTCTTATCTGCTAATGAAGAATGGAGATTGAAAAGGGCAAACAGCGCTGCTGGAATACAAGGAGGCTCCAGATCGGATTCTCCAAAACCTCTTTGTATATAGATCTGAAGTAGCCGTGGGTCTATATTGAAAGCTTGTTTATTGGTTGTAACTTGACACAACCTGTAAAGGTGAGAACCTTACACCCACTACATATTTGAATTTGATATAGAGAAACCCTTTGTGGGCTTTTTTGTCTTTCATAGCATTCTTTTAATTCTCTGATAAGATTCGGGTGCCATATTAATTAAAAAATTAATTAACTTAATTTAGGCAACACTGATGTGAGAACATACCCTTTAAAAAAGGCCACCCATAGCTAGGCGATTTATGTAAATTCAGTAAATATTTGGTAATATTACATTAAAAAGGAAGCCAGTCACCAAAACCACCTACTTAACCTAATTAAATGGTTATACACTTGAGCTCTATGAAACGCACACCTGCAGATCAGATTAGAACCCTGTTTAATATGACAAGGAAAAAAAACACCTGAATTTGATATTCAAGGGCTCAGTGAACTTTTACACCCCCTCAATCAACTTAATTAATGTTATACAGCCAAAGTGTTCTCATCCCCATCTCCTGTTTGTTGTACATTGTGCAGTGTCAGTATGGACAAGCAGACACTGATTCAAATTCAGGCTGCGCTTGCTGGACAAGCAAGTGCTGTCCGTCATTCTGAGGGAAGGTGAGTGGCATATTGAATAAGGGGGAGGAACTGTGCACTCAGTCCTCTCATGTCAAGGGTGCAGAGAGGAGCCCACATTTACATATGCAATAAAAACATATGGAGGCACAGGATTACACAGTGCTGAATATATATCTACACAAAAGGTCTATCTGATGTAGCATATTTATCTTATATTTTGAATTGTATTGCATGAAGTACAACACTCATACCTTTCATTTGGTAATCAAATGTAAGCTCCTCTCCAGCTTTAATCGGTCTTGTTGAAAACAGTGCAATCCGAGGAAGACGCACATCCAAGTTATCAATAAATACATTGTATACCTGAAGATTGGGATCACACTAAAATGCAAGAGAATATAGAAGACCTGTGAGGTCTAGGCACAATCAAAATAATATACATTTTTAACATATCAAAAAAGCTATACAAAACAAGAAGTGAATAGGTGGGACCGGGACTTATGAATTCAAGGAAAAACAGTTTGTAGTCTACTTTAATTACATAGGAGGTAGACAATATTTAATAAAAACAAAACAAAAGGAAAAAAAAACAGGTTTGTTTACTAAGGAGGTTATGGAGCAAAGAACCGGCATGTAGATGATAATTACCGACTGTTACTGCATGGGGACAATCTGACTGGTCAGTTATTCCTCTACTTTTCTCTTCTTGTTAAGAAAGCAGCTCTTAATCTCATGGTCTACTCTGTTGACAGGGAGTCACTGCACAAATCATGCTGACTAACAGCCTGCATCTCAGGGAGCTCTCTATAAATCAACATGACAATAGCAGTTAGAGCCTGTCAACAGAGCAAATCAGAAGAGAAGATGCTGTTCTGTCAAATTAACATCAGCAGAGGATTACAGGGTTATCGCCAGCTGGGTTGGTCCAAGACTGCTCTGAGCCAAAAGAATTTAGGGCCAGGCAGGAAGTTTGCCTGTACCTGCCTGATCGTTCTTAGCCCCATACGCAAAAATAATAAAATTCCTGGATAACCCCTTTAAGATGCATAAGCAGTAAGAAAGTTATAAGGCTAGTACTTTTCTTGTTAATATACCTTATTTTTCCCACATTCCCTGATACCTGCTGGGCTGTGCAGGCATGTATTCTTTATTGGTAGATTGGAATAAGCCTCAGCCAGACCCTTTAGAGATGGCTGATCTGCCAAAAGTAGAAAGGCTAGAACATATCTGGCTGCAGTACTGGAGAGCAGCACCCAGGAGAAAATTAACGTTATTGCTCCTGGGAGCCGCATGTCACATTGAAGCACACCCAGCAATGACAAACAGTTGGCTCTGCACTTAGCACTGGAGTCATGGGTTCAAATCCCATTAAAAAAAAAACATCTGCATGGAGTTTGTATGTTCCCCTGTGCATGCGTGCGTTTCTTACGGTTTTTAACATCTAAAGCGAAATTAAAATAAAAATATTACATTTCTACTTACACTGTGGTTTACAAAGTGCGAGACATTCCCATATCGAGCAGCATCAACAGTAAACTCATCGGCTTCATAGTCTAAGTCAAAGAGGTAAGTGATTCCTGTACTATCATACTCCTGACCCCTTCTCTCTGCCTCTTCACTTGTTATTACCTGAAAAAAACATCGAGGGAGACAAAACAGTGAGTGACAAAATGAAAAGGAATTTGTGTTTCTCCTTCTTTGGCATGACTATCTTAACTAAATGACACAGGAAAATATGAAAATTATTGGAGATTAAATAGTGGACTATTAGATTGATATAAAAAAAAATAAATTTGCCAAAGCTGCAGAAATACTTATTAAACAGGTTGTGACAAATAACCGTGACAACCGATCTTAGAACATAACTACGGTACTTCTGTTTAACAGGTGTTAATAAAAGCTTTTAGAATCTTTGGATGGATATCTGTGTACAGTGTATAAAGCAGCATCTTAATAGAGGTATTCAAGAATTATTAATTTGCTTTAGTTAGCATACAAATAAGAAAATGTGCAATTTATATTTTCTATCTGCTGTCATTCTGCAAGGAGAATCATCTTTTATAGTTACTGGAGGTTTCCAGGGAGCTTAGCTACTAGATCTGCCCAAACACAAAGTTTTTCTCAACACTCACCAAAGTTTCTTTTGCATGAATTTATTTTATTCATGATGCTAGATCTGTCCAGACCTTGACCAAGTGTGCAAAAGTATTAACATTTCAGGAATCTGTGTTACTAGTCCACCTGACAGCATGTGGTAAGGACAGAGACCTCAACTCCAGTAATGTATCACTTACTGGTCTCCATCGGAACACGTTTTAACGCAAGATTACATACCCAATGACTCTTAATGTCGGGAAATGATCTACTGTTTAAATCACTTTTTTTTCTGTTACATACAATTTGTTATTCATCTTGCAATCTTTATTAAAAAACAAAATTACTAATTTTTTCACTGTCCACAGAAGCTCAAGCCTCAATACTCCATATAATGAGAGGCATGAACACCATAATAGGTAACACCTCTATCATCGGATTACAGGATCCGCCAACTGCAATATGTGATGTTAGAGGTGACCCTGTTTACCCTCCTTTCAGAATTAACTTTAGATGCTTTAATACAAAAAAGGTAGCGTCGGGGTCTGACCATTGTTTTGTAAATGTGTTTTTTTAAACCCACAAAAAATTGTAAGCTGTCCATATCCAGATCAGTGTCGGCCAACTCTTCCATACACAGGTGGTCTCACTCAGCAGAGTGTACCTGTGCTCGCTATGAAGGGAGTATATCTCCGAAAGAACAAAGTGATCGGGGGACCAAAATTGGACTTGCCTACATCTCACTAAGAAATTACCTGCAACAAAAACCTGATTTTAACAGAAGCTTATTTTCGGATGATTGCCTTTAATCAGTGTTCAAATTTTACATCAAGCCATGTTAACATTACGAATTCTATTAACAGTGACCGTACACAGGCGATCAGATGATCGTAGATTCATGTTTCTTCAACCAATACAGTGAGAAAAATATACTAACTTGCCTTCACTGCACCCACAGAAGTCGGCAGCAATATATAAATCTATACATACTGAAAACCTTAAAAAGAAATAAAAATGGCAGGTTTTAGATCACAAAAAAATTAACGGTATAAAAGTGTCTGCCCAAGTGGTAAAAAAATTCTGAACTTTTAAAGCAAAAGAAATGTGCATTTGTCGCCATGTTCCACGACCCGTAGCCTTTTTTTTTGGGGGGGGGGGGGGGGATATGGGGCTGTGTGATGGCTTATTTTTGCATCTTGAGCTGACGTTTCTAATGACACTATTTTTGGGTCAAAAATGAAGAGATGGAGGGACACTCCTGGGATGATACCCGTGGTCAATTGGAGGAAAGCGTAGGTTGACCGCACTAATCTGCTGTGGTTATGCTGCTGGCATATCCATGGAGAAGGAGCTTGACGCACACCATTCACTGTTCCCGCTTCTAGGTTCGGGGATTCAGCCGATCACGTGGGTTGTCATGTGATGCCGACGTCAGCGCAGGTCCGCATTTCTTAGTATTACAGGTCCTGCCGAAAGGGTTGTGAGCCTGCTGGACCCATGCTGCACCACACCGCTCGCTCAAGGTGCACAGGGACAAAATAAAAATTAAAAAACAACGGCTGACTGGGCGCTCAGGAACAGCAGATGAGAAGAAATGTTAGTTTACTTAATGTCAGTCTCCTCACAACGAGTTTCGGAGATAAACTCCCCTTCATTAGGTGAACACCAGAGTATACTGCCGAAACGCGTTTTGAGGAGACTGACCACAAGTAAACTAACATTTCTACCCATCTTATTGTCTGCTGTTCCTGAGCGCCGGGTCTGCCGCCGTTACTATTTTTGGGTTGATACGTTGTTTTGATCGCCCGTTATTGCAGTTTATTGCAAAGTTGCGGTGACAAAAAAAAAAAAAAAAAAAAAAAAAAAACAACACCACGTACTTTTGGCGTTTGGATCTTTTTTTTCCATTATGCAGTTTACAGATCTGATTAATTGATTTTATATTCTGCCAGATCGGGCATTTCTGAATGCAGCAATCCCAAATGTGTTTTTTTCTTAAAATACAGTTGTGGCCAAAAGTATTGACACCCCTGTAATTCTGTCAGATAATACTCAGTTTCTTCCTGAAAATGATTGCAATCACAAATTCTTTGGCATTATTATCTTCATTTAATTTGTCTTCAATGAAAAAACACAAAAGAGAATGAAGCAAAAAGCAAAACATTGATCATTTCACACAAAACTCCAACAATGGGCCAACAAAAGTATTGGCACCCTCAGCCTAATACTTGGTTGCACAACCTTTAGCCAAAATAACTGTGATCAACCGCTTCCGGTAACCATCAATGAGTTTCTTACAATGCTCTGCTGGAATTTTAGACCATTCGTCTTTGGCCATCTGCTCCAGGTCCTTGATATTTGAAGGGTGCCTTCTCCAAACTGCCATTTTTAGATCTCTCCACAGGTGTTCTATGGGATTCAGGTCTGGACTCATTGCTGGCCACCTTAGAAGTCTCCAGTGCTTTCTCTCAAACCATTTTCTAGTGCTTTTTGAAGTGTGTTTTGGGTCATTGTCCTGCTGGAAGACCCATGACCTCTGAGGGAGACCCTGTTTTCTCACACTGGGCCCTACATTATGCTGCAAAATTTGTTTGTAGTCTTCAGACTTCATAATGCCATGCACACAGTCAAGCAGTCCAGTGCCAGAGGCAGCAAAGCAACCCCAAAACATCAGGGAACCTCTGCCATGTTTGACTGTAGGGACCGTGTTCTTTTCTTTGAATGCCTCTTTTTTTCTCCTGTAAACTCTGTGTTGATGCCTTTGCCCAAAAAGCTCTACTTTTGTCTCATCTGACCAGAGAACATTCTTCCAAAACGTTTTAGGCTTCCTCAGGTATGTTTTGGCATACTCCAGCCTGGCTTTTTTTATGTCTCGGGGTAAGAAGTGGGGTCTTACTGGGCATCCTACCATACAGTACCTTTTCATTCAGACGCCGACAGATAGTACAGGTTGACACTGTTGTACACTCGGACTGCAGGGCAGCTTAAACTTGTTTGGATGTTAGTCGAGGTTCTTTATCCACCATCCGCACAATCTTGCGTTGAAATCTCTTGTTAATTTTTCTTTTCCGTCCACATCTAGGGAGGTTAGCCACAGTGCCATGGGGCTTTAAACTTCTTGACACTGCGCACGGTAGACACAGGAACATTCAGGTCTTTGGAGATGGACTTGCAGCATTGAGATTGCTCATGCTTCCTCATAATTTGGTTTCTCAAGTCCTCAGACAGTTCTTTGGTCTTCTTTCTTTTCTCCATGCTCAATGTGGTACACACAAGGACACAGGACAGAGGTTGAGTCAACTTAAATCCATGTCAACTGGCTGCAAGTGTGATTTAGTTATTCCCAACACCTGTTAGGTGCCACAAACAAGTTACAGGTGCTGTTAATTACACAAATTAGAGAAGCATCACATGATTTTTCTAATCGTGCCAATACTTTTGTCCACCCCCTTTTTTATGTTTGGTGTGGAATTATACCCAATTTGGCTTTAGGAATTCTTTTTGTGTTTTTTCATTGAAGACAAATTAAATGAAGATAATAATACCAAAGAATTTGTGATTGCAATCATTTTCAGGAAGAAACTGAGTATTATCTGACAGAATTGCAGGGGTGTCAATAATTTTGGCCACACCTGTAGTTCTTTCTCTAATGGGGAAAAAATGGGGTGATTTAAACTTGTTTTTAAGTTTTAAAACTTTTTTTTTTAATTTTTCCTTTATTTTACATATAGCACAGCAGAGTCTGATCCCTTGTGCTATGCAGAGAGATGCTCCAGCATCCCTCTGCACTGCACAAATGATCGCATTCTGCCAGTGACTCAGCTCAGGCATTGCTGGGAAGAAGTGAGTCATGACAGCATCCGGAGTCATCAGCTGACCCTACACTGTCATGACAACGCATCGAGGCACCTTAATCGCATCATGGGGCCGGCGATGCTGACAGACAGCACAATCCACGTCGCAGTGCTTTAGAATAAGCTGTTGGTGCCGTTAGCTACACGTCAGCTATTCAGACCAGGGAATAATGCGAGCTCAGCACAAGAGCTCACATCAAAGGGAGGAAGGCGGTGAAGGCCGTACATATATGCCCTTGGTTCTGAAGAGGATAAATAAAGGTGTGGCCATCATTAAGGCCATGTGCACACAACGCATTTTTTGTTGCTGAAAATTTCGGCCTTAAAAGCTCGACATGCACACATAGCCTAAGAGAGCAACAACATATAAACAATTTTGGCAGTTTGTTCATTCTGAAAGATTGTGGAACTTGTGAAAAAAAACACTATTACCTACAAATACGGGGTTGATTTGTAGGTTAATAGCATTCTGAAGGCATGTGGCTGCTGCCAGGAGGAAATTCATTACATTCTTCCCCGGAAGGCTCTGGGCTTTAGGTCAAAAAAGCGCAACTGATGTAGTTTCAGTCACCGTTCAGTGCATAGTAAGCAGCGGCTGTAACTGCGCCTAGGCACTGATGGACAGCCGGCTCTGTACAGATGCCAGTACTTAGTGACGGGTGCGTAGTTACAGCCGCCGCTCACTATGCAGAGTGGTGATTGAAGCAACGCTGGCCACACCCTTATAACTGAAAATCCAAGGCTGTCGAGAGGAATATAGTTTCCTCCTGGCAGCGGGCCTCTGTGTTGTGGCCACACTTTCAGAATGCTATTAACCTGCAGATATATCCCAAATCATACGCTACAGGTTCCATTAATTTCTTGCATGCATTTAACACGCTTATTTTAAATAGGTATTGAAAATGTACACTGTGTGCAGAATTATTAGGCAAATGAGTATTTTGATTC